>JAULBM010326247.1:0-13264 GCA_032357055.1 Geukensia granosissima | reverse complement strand
GCGTAATTTATTACAGTGGACCCTCTTTATAACAACCACATTTGCTCCCTGACAATCGTGACTTTAAACTGAATATTCTGTTATAAAGAATCCAAATATTATGAAAAATGATGAATTGTAAATCTGCTTTGCTGTTATAAAGAGGGATTCTGTTGTAAATAATGTCATTATAAAGAGGGTCGACTGTACATTAATTTTGTCGTAGTGGGTAAAATTGAAATTTTTGGGAGTTAAGATATTTTTAATTATTTATTATAAATTTAAAGCATTGTTTAATTTAACTGTTTGTGTTTAGCACCTCTTTATTCCGATGAGAGAAATCGACCACATCAAGCTGGGAAATGTAACATTAATTAAATCTTTTTACAATGAGTGTAAATTGCAATCTCAACTTTACATGTACAAGTCTGTTCAGTTTTAAATGTTTGTATTTTGTTACTATATTCGTTCTGTTAACCATAGTTACATGATCTGTATAAATGTAATCTGTAATTTAATGTAATTTAATGTTCAGGAGTCTTGGAAATACCTTTATCGGTAAAACTTCCAGTCTCGTGGAAATTAAAAGTGGAAACCAAAGACGACTTGATTTTTTCTAGTTACAGTACGTAGTGCAAAAAATTACACTAAACGACACATTCACAAAAACACATTTTGCTAAAAAAAAACACCATTAATTGACCTTTACTTTAATTGATTATGATGAATAACAGTTGGTAAAGCACGCTTACATTGAAACATAAAAGTTCGTATTTTGCTGCTTGGTTTTGTTAGGTGGTTTCGGTAGTAGCTACAGATGGTTTCTGTATAAAAAAGCGACAGATGACTTATGTAAATGAAACAATTTGCTTCTCCTTATATCTGAAACACATTTGTTCATTTAATGCATTGTTGTTGTAGTTGAAGTTTGTCCTTAAAATAAAATATACACGGGAGGTATTTTAATACGTTTTAGTTTCCATGTTTCTTATCTTTTAAAGTTTTAATTAAAATTCAGTACATTGACCCTTGCGCGATCATCTTTCGATATTTATCCAATGATTCCGACAACAAACCGCTGCCGATAATAGCTGAACATAGAACTGTGTTTAAATTCATTAAAAATTCTACTTATCTGGAAATACAAGCAAGAAAAAACCCAAAAATGTTTGGATGGTGAGTCCCTTTTCTCACTCCACCCACCAAAGAAGATGGATAGGTCAGTCTTAGTTTAACATAGGACCGTAGAATAGCTGCACTAGTACCATTTTAGTGGAATAATCAGTAGTCCCTTTCAGAGCGGTATCCGATGATATCATCCGCCACCAAACTGCTGCAACAGTTCCACTTTCTTTAGCATAGGGCCGTACGAGAAATGGAGTTTTAGTCTGAAACTGAGTTTTTAATTGGAACCATGTTTCGTTTTCATACGAGTCTGCAGGTCACAATTGGTCTGGGATTAAATTGTACAGAAATTACATGAGAATAATATTTTGGTGTGAATTCTATATACCGGAGCTGAAAGACTGGACTTCTACCAACATGTAGTTGTAAAATTACATGACTATATTAAGATAAAATAATCAGATCGACAAACGGCTGACTAAATATTTCCACGATAAAGTCAGTACAAGATACAAAATGCCCTATATTCTATATATGTATTTACATATATTTCTAATACAGGTTTAATTGTTGTCGTCAAACTTCTGTCACGTATGAAGTTGTTCAGCAAAAAGAAATGCACACTAGAAACTAACATAGATGTAGTTAATTTTTCGAGATTACCGCTGAAGAAATATAATAGATTATAACTTTATTTGCAAAATACCCCCATGAGGGTCAAGTTAAATGGGACAAATTAAAAAAAAACACAAATAGCATGATAAAGTTCATAATATACTTGTCAAGGGGAGACACAAACGAACATACAAATCGTCAACCAACGTCATCGGTCTTTAGAGGCCACCATTGGGTGAACAAGATGTAATAAAATAATATGATTTCTACTAATTAATCACCTTAATGACTCGTAATAAACCAGCGTTTGACATTTGTTAATAAACTTAAATATAAAAGCATACTGTATCCAGGGACACCCTCTTAGTTTAAAATGATGACTCAATAAAGTGAATCTTCAAGGCATTGTTAGTAAAATTAATTGGTGAAAGATAACCATTACATTTACGACATTAATTAACGTAAAATCGCCAAACCGGATTTTCGATCTTATTAATAACGGTATTTTTTTTGAGAAATGACTAAAAATGAATACATTCAATTTTGGCGTTGAAGCATTGATGTTTTAAAGTTTTCCTGTTTCAATATGTATTAAATGTGTTTTCTTTCACAAAACAAATAGTAAGTAAAAAAAACAAAACATTAAAAGTGGGAAAGCTGCGAGATCTTTTTCGTTATTATTTTCTTTCATCGTATACACTATCTCAACTGATGAACAAAATCGGAAAAAAAACATTGTTTACTAAAAGAAAACAACGTTTTATCCTTTAATATACTGGAAAAGAAATCCATAGCCTAGCTTATTATGTTTGTTTGCTGTAAAAAACATAAAATAAAGCAAATGTTGTCAATTTGACTAGATTTTTTAATTGTAATGGACTTAAGTATTTTTTTTTAGATTTCTTTAAGATAAAATGAATTCGAAGATACCAAGAGGGCAGACAGATATCGGTAAGTCGGAAGACAGACAAGACCATGGCCAACAAAATGAAACGAAAGACAAATATAGAACACTTACAACTAAAGCTGGAGTATCACGAACCCTACAAAAACCAGGTTAAGAAACATTAAAAAAAGAAAAAAAAACTACATTATAACAAATAACGTTGTTGGTTATGGTCTTGTTTGTCTTCCGACTTAACGATTTCTGTCTGCCCCTTTAGTATCTTCGAATTCCTTTTACAAACACTAGAAGCTATTTCATACAGACATACAATTTTAACCCTCGAACATTGTACTAGAAGATGTTGTATGATTGTCTTTGAAGAGAAGTATATAAAATACATTATAAATAGGAGATGTGGCATGGTTGTCCATGAGACAGCCATCCATCAAATATCAGTAGGAATTTAGCCTCTACTGATCACATTACGGTCTTTAATAATCAACCGGAGTCAATGCCATTACGGAAGCTGTTAAATGCACCTTAATACAAAATATGGAACTTTAAACTGCACACGACGATCCACCTTATCTATTGAAAAAATTGTGAAAAAGCAACAATAAATGACTAGTTTAAACAACGACAACCACAGGACTACAGGTTCCTGGTTTTGGACAGGCATATTAAGTATTTGGCGGCATTACACGAGTTTTAGTGCACTCAAACCTTTTCTAACCTGTGACAGTGGTGTGACAAAACGACAATAAAACACACGTTAAAAATCATTTGAAATGGATTTAACACTTGAGATCGATACGGAAAACCAACAACAAATACAATTTAAAGTAAAACAGGATACAAAAAAGTATCGACCTCGAACGAGTACTCGCGGCTCTTGTCTATTGTTCAAAACCAAAAAGCAACCGATCAGGAAACCAAGTAAACTTCATATAAATTAAAACATGTCCAATTGGATTTAATGTTAAATTATCATAAGAAGTCAAAGAAAACATGCGATTGTAGAAATGCACATAAAAAATTCATTGATTGGAAGAAGAAAAAAAGAGCTTTATTTTGCATGTTTCCGTAAAAAAGTAGGATGTGATATCGAGTTTTTTTATCAAATGATTGCAACTTCATCGAAATTTTAATACCAAATCTTTGTATAAAGGAATTAAGTGAATGATTACCAATGTTAAATGTGGATAGTTAATATTGATATGCTATTGCGCATTTGAAGAGGAACTTTAACATGGGTAGTCCGAAATTCAAATACACTTAAAAAGTACTCGATTCCAAAGAAACGAAATTGAACGCCAAATCCAGCGATATGTCATCAGAATGAAAACAAAATACAGCAAAATTTCTACTAAACATATATGATAAATTTCGTGTCAGACAATTATGACAACTGGACTGGTAACATGTACTGGTTTACTGTTTAACAAAGAAAAGAACTTTCAAATCACATAATCTTTGTTGTATTTTCAACAAAGACATCCAACATCTTAAGCTGATCAGCGTGCGAAATGCTTATAGTAGCAGGCAACGTAATCAGTATTTTCTTATCGAACTTTATATGCTTTTAAGAAAAACCAATAAAGTTGCACGGCTCTGTCGTTAACACGAGAAACTTTATCAGGTAAAACTGAATAATCCAAAATGATTGTGACTTTATTACGCATCTGTTACTTTATTCATGACTTAAAGATGAGTTTAACGTCTTTTTCAATGAAAGGGCACTTTGTTTTGTTATGATTTCATTTCTCTTTACCTTTTCTTCAGCGATAATCTTGTAACAATTTTACAATGACTTGTGATATAAAACATTTTGATATAGAAGTAAACGATTTGTGTAATAAAATCAAGAGTGACATATTCAAAAATAAAATGATAATGGATGATGCACAACAACCACAAGAAAAAAAGATAGAACTTACAAATCTAGAGTTCTCTAAGAAGCCTTCAAAAAGACCTTATGGGCACCTAATGATTTTTACCTTTAATGAAAACTCGTATAAGTGTTACAATAACTTTTAATACCATACGAACGATTAAAAATATGTCAGGCAGCAGCATCTTGTTAACTGATATTTTCAAAACTTGGTGAACATGAACTTTGTGACAATTATCTTTGTCGTCGTGGTATGGGAATGAGCTGAAATGTAGAGTAAAGCTTGGTCTTATTGAGGTGTAGCGGTTTTCATACGAAGGCTGATGATGATTTCGTTTTGTTAATCCTTATCGACTCTCAAAGAGCATTATGACGTCAAGTTTATTGTAAGTTTCGACTACTGCCAGACTGTGATTAATGTGATCAGTTTCTTCTACTTAACTATATGTATTTGTTTAATGTGTATATAATAGAATTATTTTGTTAATCTCGCATGAATTGCCCCAAAATATTAGTAAACCAGAACAAACATGAACAAATAATACGATAAAAGATCATTCTATATCACTATGCATATCAACCATGGTATCATCCCTCGACCAATAACGCCCCCACCCGTGCTAGAGCCCTCATGGTCAATATGGGGTCACAGTTTGTATTGAAAGTAACATGTAAAAATCTATAATCAAAATCCGTTAATTACAAATTTGAACTTAAGAACCTTTGGAACCAGGATCAACAGTACATTCACAAATAAATCCGACCAACGAAGGGTAATCACCAGTATTGTCTATACTCTAGACAAGAAGTAACACAACAAAATATAAATTTGCCGACAACCCATCGAACGTGATGGACGCCGTATATGTATTAATTCATAATATATATTTTACAACACGAAGTTATTGCTAATACATTCATTTTAAATAAACTATCCATCAAGATTTTTACTTTATCATAATTCAATATGATAAAAACTAAATACCCCTCATTAATTGATAGGCAAGGCCGTCCAGGAAAAACCATTGATAAATATTTTTAAATGTTATTACCATGGAAACCTGTGTTCAACGCCAATGCTCATGCCTACCTCAGGATAAATGGTGTCGAACCTCACCATGCTAATCATGATAGATGCATAGTATAACAAAAACTAAAAAATAAATTCCCTTAATTTGTTAAGAAAAACTTGGCAGTTAAAACGACGGCTAGAAAGTGACTAGTTCGAGTGTGCCTCGCTATATATTGGTATGAAAATCAGTTTTCTGATTGGACAACGAATAACCTTTACTCCCGAATATTAATCAGTGCCGAAACAACAATACAATATTTTCCCTCTATACTAGACGAAACGCGGGAAAATATTTTTATTCGGTGCCAAATGTTCGTTTCCGAAAAAATAAATGTTTGGAAAAGAGATGTCACTATTGATCAGTAAATATATATCGAATTCGTGGTTTTGATATTGTTTTATTTTATTAAGATTTAAGAAATTCCGTTGTTTCTTAATTTCTGAAGAAAATTTTAAAAAGATCATCTACTTGTATTTTATTATCTTTATTATTTAACATTTAACCATTTAACCAAATCCAAATCCGGCTTGAAATTATGGCTGTAAATTGTGACTCGAATAACACCCTTAAAATAATAATTCTATTTGATTATACAAAAAGGAATTCGAAGATACTAAAGGGGCAGACAGAAGTCGGAAGACAGACAAGACATGGCCAAAAAAAGGAAACGAAAGCCTAACATAGAACACACAAGATTATACTGAAAATAAGGTGGAGTTACACGAACCCTACAAAACCTAAGGTGAGTTAAGGTGCTCCGGAATAGTAAGCAACTCCTACTCCACTAGTGACTGACAATTGTAAATAATGCAAACCCTCACTACCATTTTCCGATAAAACTAATATCAAGACTTATTTGATTTTTGAAAGACAACTTCTGTATTACAATTAAAATGCATTGTTGTATTTATTACAATTAATAAACAAAAAATATTGATGCACGGCATCAGTTCGTTGCAAACTGTTTAAAAGAGATATAACCAGTGTAGATGTTAGATTCGCATTTATAAATGTAATTGATCTTATATTCTCATTTTTAACACGACACACAGTACCGTAGATTTTTATTACAATGTTTCACAAGTTATAACGAATTTAACAGATCATTTGTATTACAACTATGATACACCTCAGCTGTCTTATGTTCGGTTTCAAATTGTTGTTTTATTGTTTTGTTGAGTCAAGTTGTCTTTTTGTTTTGTTTAATCTTATGCTGTCATGTTCAAATATCGTTTTTTGGATTATTTTCTATTTTGTTATATTCGTTTATTATTTATTTTTTGACTCAACAAAACAATAAACGGACACAACAACAATTTGAAAACGAACATAAGACAGCTGAGGCGTTCCATAAACAACTGTTGTTCAACATACTGGTGTTAATAGTACTTTTCATGAAAAGCCGTCTTGTTTTCTTTATGATGAGTTCAAATGTGTGTTTTATTTCATACACCTATTATTTTCCTCGCTTTAGAATATGCAGACCATACTGAATCACTGTATGGCTTATCAAAATCTTTTTCTCTATCCGTAAAAATCATAAGGGAACACTTTGCCTATCTAGAATTTATGTTTCAGTTAAATAACTAAAAACCTATAAAGTTCAACTATAAGACTGCAAGGATGAACATATACATTTGTAATAAAGGGCAATATATAAGATATATTTAGCGAAAAATAAAAGTTTAATATTGTCGCTCATGAGTGACGGATTCCTATCAGGTTCTTTGAGGTCTCGTCATTCAAAATTTTAAATTAACCAAACGATGATATGATCACAGACCTAAAGTGACAATTGACAGCAGATCCAATTTTTTACTTTTTAAAATTACATTTACTTCACTGTGCTTTGTTGGTATGTTAGAAATATTGTTATCCTTGTTAGTATATTTAATTTAGACCAAAGAAGATCTTTCGAATGCCAAGGTGTTGTTAAACTCGAACAAGCTTATGTATGGTGAACTGTCATTTCATGGTTGCAGTCTTGCAGGGCATTGTCGTAAAATTAACGTAAACAATTGCGGGAAGCTGTTCAATGATCCAGAATGAACCTGCTGGTTGGTGCGGAAAGCTTTATCTTAACCGTAATTTTAGAAATAAATATCGCCAGGTTCCCTTAATGCCTTTGATAAAAAAGAATACCTAGGTATTATAATACTTTATCTGATGAAATTTGCTGTATTTATTTAAATTCTAAACTCCTGAGCAGTGAGGCTTCGAAATGTATCTCACGTTGTAGATGACCTTTCAGTCGGATTTGACTTCCTATTTTTCTATTTGTTCGAATTTGAGTACTACATGAACTATGTTTGAATCTGGGATTTTCCTTGCTTTGTTTTTTACTCCGCTGATGAGAGGTTACTCTTGAAATACGTATACTATTACAGAGAGACTTCGAAACGTATCGCACGAAGTCATTTCCGCTGGATTTTGCTTCTTACTTTTTCGAATAGTTTTGATTTGAGTATTAATTCTTCTATATTTTAATCTTAGAGTTCTTTTGTTTTTTGATGTAATATTGCTGATGTTAAGTTACCCCTAAAAATTGTTCACATAATAGACAAATTCAAATTCATCATATTAACTTAACATTGGCAAATTTGTATATTTTTTTTTATTCTGTGAACAATAGATGTGAAACAACCAATATAAAAAATTGCTTATTTAAAAAATTGAAAAATTGAATCACAGCTTCATACAATCAATATTATTTTAAGTAAAACCTAAAATCCTAACATTTTTAGAATTGATTATAGGGGGCTTATTTAACTGAGTTTATTAACTTATACTAAATTTTTAGTCCCTATCTATAACTCTTTTTTTCCAGTGGCAGTCAAAGTGAACAATTGCTGCCCTTTTTGTCCCACCTAATCTTTCGGTAATTCGTAGTTGTTGAACTTGCTCTCCTCCTGAATATGCATGAAACATTTGCCAACGGATGTTAGGCAACCAATATTCAATCATGTTCAGAACACGAAAAATCCCGAAGATCCATACAGAGTAAGTGAAGGAACATGAGTAAGTTACATATAACTGATGTTGAAAGAATCAAATTAATAGTAATTATCTTTTAACGAAATGAAATTATCCGTATCCAGTAAATGGCTTCATGTGGACATCAATAAATCAAAGCATATAGTCTCCAGCTGTATTTAGAGGATAAAGTAAAGATTAAATATTGCAGTTACAAAATGCATGTTGGTTTTTATTTTCAATGACGTCCTACAGTTACAGTGTATGTTGTCTGTGTTAGTTTTTTTTAGATATTTTGTCCTTTTCAGTAAACCCAACTTGTCATTTCTGCATTTCCTTCCTGAATGTTTCACTTGCAAGCTTTATTTTTCGTGATTGGTTATTATGCGGTTTACGGTGATATCGGGTTATTTTCGATAGATTAAATTCTGGATTCATGATCAATATTCTGAAACGATCAAATATTTAACGAATGGGTTAGACATGCATGAGATAAAAAAAACAGAGACTCCTAGGAGCCTGTAATCGCTCACCTGATATATACAGTTGCCAAGACAAATTTAACATTAAAACTATTCGATTTAACTTTGCTTTCCATAGAACATGCTGTTATAGAAAAAGATTTATAAATAAACATATTATAGTTCTATAAAACTACGTTCGGCTGAGGTAGCAATTTTAGCTGGTTGGGTGGGGTCATTGGATACAATTTAGAAAGAGACCCGCCTTAGGACCATTCCATCAAAGTTTGGTTCCAACTGAGCAAGTGGTTTCAGACAAGAAGATTTTTTAATCAATTTTCCTTAGGGTCCTATTTAAAACTAAATTCGACTGAGGCAGCCATCTTGGTTGGCGGGTTGGGTTCATTGGATAAAATTCTGAAAGGGATCTACCTAAAGACCATTCCACTAAAGGTCTGTTCCGATTGAGCACGTAGTTTCAGACGAGCAGATTTTTAATGAAGTTGCCATATGGTCTTATGTTAAATTAATTTCGGCTAAGGCGGCCGTCTTGGTCGGCGGGTGGGTTCATCAGTTATTAATTTTGAAAGTGACCTACCTGTGGACCATTTCTTCAAAGTTTGGTTCCAATTAAACAAGTTGTTCCAGACGAGAAGATTTTGAATGATTGAAATAAATTTCGCTTAGGGTCCTATGTTAAATACACTTCGGCTACGGCGGTCATTTTGTTTGGAGGATGGGTCATCGGAAACAATTCTGAAAGGGACTCATCAAGTGACTACTCCACCAAAGTTTGGATCCAATTAAGCAGTTAGATCAATACGAGAAGATTTTGAATCATTTTAGTGAATTTCCCAAAGGGTCATATGTTAAACTAACTTCAGCCAACTTAATTGTCGGGCTAATTCTGAAAGAAGAACACCTAAGGACTATTTCACTAAAGTTTGCCATAAATTGGCTTGACAGTTTTGGAGAAGATTTTTTAGAAACCATCCCTTTTATTAGATTTTTTGAATCGGCGGCCATATTGGTTTTCCCATCGGGACCACGGATATTATTCTGAAAGCAGATTGTCCAATGACCATTCCACCAAAGTTTGGTTCAGATTGTCTCAGTGTCTACAGAGGAGAAATTTAAAATGTGAATTGTTGACGGACGAAAAGTAATGTGAAAAGTTCACATGGCCTTTGAGGCCATGGTGAGCTAACAAAATTAAAAAGAGTTAAGGGATAGAAAATCGAAGGGGCAGACAAAATGGGACAGATCTTTATAAATAAAAATATTTTTTAAAATAAAGTTTTGGTTGATATTTCATTTTTCGGGTCGATTAATTGGAGATAGTTCCCACTGGTTAAAAAGTACAGATCCAAATCTGCTATGTCAATATATCAATGTAGCCATCACTTCAACTCTGAAATTAAAGAGGAAATTACCTAGAGGGTCTACAAACATTAAATGACTATTTTTAGCCACGATTGCTGTTTATTAATCCATTTGCCCAAGAGGTGTAAGGGGAGAAGATTTTTTAATGTATCAGCCAATCAGAAATAAGAATAGTTCATGGCGGTTATGTTTTTTGTCTGATCGAGACAAAAATGAGGAAATTCAAATATGCCATACATCAAATATAAATCCATTTGGCCAAGCGGTTTCAGGAGAGGATGTTTAAATATATCAGCCAATAAGAAACGAGAATCGTCCATGGCGGCCATATTTGATAACGGGTCGAGCAAACAAGCAATTTTTATAAAGGACTTTATATAAATGCCCCTGTTCAATTTTGGTTCCATTTGGCGATTTGGCGTTGCCGTGTAGGAAAAGAGTTTTCTTTGAATCGGCCAATCAGAAAACAAGAAAGGCCCATGGCCGCAATGTTTGTTGACGGATCTGGTCGAAATCATAAATAGTTATTAAGGACCATTTGTAATACTTCCTGTAAACTTTGATTCGATATGTACCAGCAGTTTCAGAGAAATTGATAAAAGTGTGAAAAGTTAACGACGGGCACAAAGTGATGACAAAAGTTCACATGGCCTTTGACCATACTCCCAAAATTTACCTATATAATTCCATTGTGATGTTTCTGCTATCAGTGGATTTTTAAGTGTATTTATTGTCCTCGTGGTAGCATTTACGAGTTGATTAAAAAGCCACTTTAGAATATTACCTTCAATTGAAAACAATGTGAGATCCGTTAGATTTATTGTCTAGATTACGAATCCCTAGAGAAAAAACGTTGCTAGTAATTAATATAGTCAGTTATCATAGTAAGAAACAAATTAATATGCTGTCCATTGTTTCCTAAGGCAAAACGGATAACGACACTCGGATAATTGCAGATTTTTCATCACATCCAACGGACAAGAAAGGATTCACATAGTACGTGACTCGTCTTCTTAATTTATTTTCAAGATTGTTTTGATTTAATTCATCACTTCTCTTCTGCCGTTAAGAAAAACCTATTGACACGGTATTTGATTGTCTTGGTAAATTATCGAATAAGTGGGGTCTAGAAAAATATTTATTATTTACGCCGCTTTAAGTTTGACAAATCCAAACAAAGCATCTAGCCATATCATTTATAAATCCTTTTTTCTTATTTCCTTGAATAGCTTTTTGGAAATTTCAAATCTTTATCTTAGATACTTCACATGCACTTCAGGGTGGGGAATTTCCCATCGTAATTTTTTGCCTTCTAAAATAAATATTTTTTAAATCAAGTGATATCAACAATTTTCTTGTATAAATTGTTGCATGAAGATGACAAATTTGAAATAACATGTTAAGATAAATATTGCGTTTTCGGCATTCTACATTCTATTTTATAAAACCCCACCAAGAGAGTTACAAATACAATGTATCTCCTTTTTACATTACATTCTTTTGCTCCAAAATCATATCACATTAAAACATAGAAATAATTTCCGTTTGGACTCACCAAGATAAATCTTATTGCAATATTTTATTAAGATTAAAATGATAACGCCTTTTATTTTTAAAAATGGATTCCATGAAGTAAGGTTAATCATATATAACAGACAGTATACAAAAAGACATTGAAATATACAAACTGAACAAATACCATTATTGAAGATTACAATACAGAATTTTTTATATAAATGCTACAATTTTTCTCGCAGGCCAAAGTATTCTCCCTTGCACTGAAAAGGAATCATGAATACAAAAATTGATTTATTAAAATACCCCAGCAGCTAACCTTGAATATAATGAGAGTTGAGTATAACAATGTAACTGATTTGCGATTTCTTTGAATTGTGTAACGTGAATCTGCTGGTATTTCCTAATTCAAGGCAAAGTTTCCCACTGGAGAAAAGCCATTCACTTAAAAATAAATCCGTATTTGGTTCTTTTTTTCATTGAAATATTAAGTTTTAAATTCATATTCATATGTGCACGTGGGAAATAAACATGTAAAACTGATACTCATTGTTAGATGACGGTTCAGTGTCATTTACTATAAGCTAATATTTAAAAAAAACTACATCTTAAGTGGCTTTCTCATAAAACTGATTTGTAAATTCAATACACTTAGGCGTGAAGTTGAAATAATTGGATAAACAAAAAACTAAAGTATAAATCGAAATCAGATAGAGTTTAATCTCATTTTATAGCTAATTTAATATTTTGCTTGTATATTCTTATGTCTAGAATTTTAAATCTCATTGAATATATAATCCTGTTTTTCAACTCTCATTAGAAAATGACAGAAATCCTAAAACCATATAAAAATAGGATATATGGTAGGATTGTCTATAAGATATTCTTATGAAAAGACCAAATTATTTACAATCTCACGTGTACAGGTTTCAGTAAGGCAAATTGACAAAGATTCTCACCTTAAGTGAACTATAAAATGCCCAATTAAGCTTAAAATATAAAACGAGTAAAGTTACATTTAATGGACAATACATAAAGATTAATTATATCCGCGGTTAAGCAATACTGTGAGCGCTCAATCCTTGCCGTACTTAAGAAAATGGTGCGACATAAATATGTAGACTTGAACTCTCGTCGTCGATACACAGAATGAAAACCATAACAAATAAGACATACGTCTCACCGAAAAATACCAGCGCGGATACAAAAAGATTTTAAATACGTTGTGAAGTTAATAAGATACTTTTGATCTTAAATAAATGAAGGCCTTTTTACCTGTAATGGTCTGGCGGGTGTCCTGCAGGAAGCAGAGACTGCTTACTCTTCTGGAGCACCTGAGTCTACCCCCAGTTTTTTGGTGGGG
>JAULBM010326236.1:0-13265 GCA_032357055.1 Geukensia granosissima | reverse complement strand
TTAAAACAAAAAAAAAAAAAAAAAAAAAAAAAAAAAAAAAAAAAAAAAATAAATAAAATCATGACTGATGCTAAAACATTGCGTTCAATATTAAAAAAATGTTGCACAAATATAAATCTGGAGTATATCTTGTAAATATAAATGATGATATATGTGTTACTGTCAAAGTATGGGTATTGACCTACAACTTTAGGCCTTCAAAAGCATCCCTTTTTAAAGACATCTTATTTCCGTTGTTCCATGTGTTCTAGGTTCTGATAAGACACGATAAGTGCAATATAGATTTTAAAATAATTCTAATCGTTATCACTATTGACATTTGAATTATTTTTTTTACCCTTACAGGTTTCAAGCAAGATAAATAGTTATAATATTTGCAAACACGAAAAACCAAACCAAAACAAAACAAAACAAAACAAACAAATACACAAAGACTATTATTCTGAAGCAAGTTTAACAATACATTAATCAACTTTCAAAATAAAGATATATATGAAACATTATACGTATCAACAATCTATTTATGTTAAAGATTAATTTATTTCTTTCGGTAATAATGGCTTGTGATATCTGCTCCTGTATGGTCCATGTCTTTCTCCTCTACAGATCAAAAGTCTACATCCACTGCTAAACAATGATATGAATAATGCCACAATCTCACAACCGAACGATACGTAATAGGCATCAGAGTCCGACTTGGCTCCGTATATTATGATTATTGACAATATCATTAACACTGAAAATATATGGAAAATACTTTAAAATGCAAAATTTAAGCACGTACAAATATAAATGACGTTTCGAGAGTAATTGTTGTCAATATCATTCATTATTTTTAGTCTTTTCAGAATAGAATGTTGAACATTTCCTAAGCTATTTCTATGTTTAATTGTTGTAACTTTCTCAACACGTGAAATACTTTATTGTATCGTGGATGTTTCTTCGCTGTATGACTTATATTCTTTTGGTTTACCGCTAATTAAGATTTCCTTCGTTTCCACATTTAGTGTTTATTTATTGAGAAATTTTTTATTGTTATCAGTAGTTATACCTTGAATTTGTTATTTGTGTTACCGCAAACGTAATTGTTCCTTTAAAACACGCTACGCGTCGCCAGGTAAACACAGTGAAATCGACGATTTACGTCCTCAGAGCTTTAAATAGACAATAAAACATTTAAAAAATGTTTTCTTTTATTTTTTAACACTGGTAACAATTAATATTTTTTGGTTGAATAATTGATTGATTGGTGTTTAACGCCATGTCGGCAATATTTCAACCATATCGTAGCGAGAACAAACGTAATATTATAGAAAACACATCTATTAACTTTGATATCAATAAATAGGAACTATATTAATAATTGTAATATAGAGTACATTTAATAACCCCAAATATATGTCCTCAAATCAGACAAACTATGTGTACCAAATTTTAGAAAATGGACCATTGAAGTATAAAATTTTTCATAATACTTATCTAAAGCATTGCTAAACAATATAAATCATTTGTTTTCCAAATCAATGCTGTATTTGTGAAAAATGATGAGTTACATATTTCATTCTTGTTACTGATGTGGCTTATTAAATGCTTTAAAAAAACAAAACTGTCTTACATATCTTATCCACATTTTTTTTTCAAATATTTGATATTTTATATGTTTAAGTGGTGTATGGTCCCTAATTAGGCTCAAATAATGTTTATTGCATTTATCTTTTTTCTAGATATGTTTATTTATATTTTACAAAATTAAGACTTAAAATGAAAATATATACAGTCTTTAATGGATTGTGTTTTAAAAGGATGATGAGTAAATCCTTTATCATATTACATGTAGAACACATTGGATTGTTTCATTTCATTTCATATTCATCCAATAATATTGTGTTTTCCCTGTAATATGCCAAAATATGTCTCAAAGTTTGCAGGCATAATGCACGACCCGGAGGGGAGTGCATAATACCTGCTAACCTTGGGACATATTTTGGCATATTACACGGATTACACAATATTATTGTTATTATTACTCTGAATGTTTACTTCATCCTCAACCAAAGTGAGAAACCCTGCCCATTAATTATCACATGATTTTTCAAAGACTGCCTTTTATAGGCATATTACTGGATACACGTTTAATATGCATTTACATATTATATCTACAATATTTGTCCTTTGTAAAAATATTTAAAAATAGAAGAATTGAAATTCTAATAAAATTCTAATGAAAGATTCTTACATGAAGAGTAATAATTTATCACATTACACACTAATTATAATTATATTAATGGCTTACTGATATTTTGATGGTACAATTTCAGAATCAAAAAATTATATGAAAATGACATTAAATTCTAACGATGTGTACACCAACCAATCACTGCAAAAACTTTGTTTATATGATGTCTTCATCAAAGCCATGTATACATTTTTAAATCAGTAACAAAAACTGATATACATGTATTTGATGTTATCTACAACAACAGTCTGTCATCTATTTTAACAAGCCTGTTGTAAGCTAGATTTTTGTTTGAATAATGAATATATATTGTAACTTAAGTTGAAATAAGGTTAATCAAACATGAATGGCTACAACAGCATTGTAACCTTTAACCGCTATTTCAGTCTAATCAGCTGTCTTTGCATTTGTTTGAACCTCAATTATTAACCAGTCCTCAAATTCTAACAGATTCAATGGATCTTTTTGTGTTCTAGTTACCAAAGTTTAACTATATATAATAAGTACAGAATAACATACCTTTGTATTGTCTATCACAGATCTAGGGAGGAATCGTTTCAATCCAACTTCTTTTTCTAAATATTCAAAGTTAGATTTTTTATCTATTGCAACCTGAGGCATGTCTTTAAAGAATCGCCTACAAAAAAAATTAACAAACATTAACTGATTGATAAAGTTCTAATTATTGATCATGTAGTAATCAGGGGTGTCCAGTTAGAATTTTTTTGTTTAATACAAGCAAATGTCTTCTTATTGTATTCTTTTGAAGATAATTATATATTAGAATAGGGAACAGTATTTTTTAATGTTGACAGCAACTTTGGTGACATTACATTCAGCAAAGAAAACATGTAGAACTTTTTACTTTACATGTTTTTATCAGAACTGTATTTGCAAGAATTCAAATGCATCTTTTTTCATATTTAAAAGGTTGTAAAATTAGTGAATAAATTTATAAACAAAATAAGGTTAAGGTCAACACTTCTGCAAGCAAAGGAAACTACAAAAATAAACATTTTACCATCTAAACTATTGTCAATTTTGGTTATTACCTCATTTCAATACATCCTAATCTTATGGCTACTTCATGGTCAATATGTTCTGCCACATCACGCATATAATCATTTCTTATCTGTAAAAGACAACAGAAATAGTTATGTCATTCTTACTGTATAATATTACATTTGAAATTTGAAACCTTCATTTTACAACTTTATAGCCAAACTTATAGATATTCAAAAGGTAGTTTTCCGCTCATGATGTTTTACTGTTGCAAAAACCCTCTCTGTATCTGCACATTATCTTGCTGGAATGTTAAGCTAATTGTGGCACAACATGGGGTCTCAAAAACTTATCAATGTAGTGGGCAGCTTAACACCGTTGCTTCCCATTAGACCAAGATTTTGAAAGAATACGGGACCAAGTTTCACATTTAGACAGATGACCCCAATATCATGTTCCTCAGACTACCAATCATGCAGTTGTCTGTTTTTATCATTCTCCATGTCTTGCCTGCACATTTGTTCTGCCATCAAGGTTCAAATGCAATATTGGCTATTATGATTCAGAGAAAATGACATTAAGCCACAATATTACCTAAGGTGGCTGTCAGAAAATGAACAGTATCATCATTTATTGGTCCCTGATGTGCTCTAATAGTGTCCCATGCAGTTTTACTAGCACTGGTTAACTGATTCATCAAATGGGAACAGATTATGAACCTGTTCTGTAACTCTGTATCGCAGTTGAAGTTACTAGCATGCTCTGCATACAATCTGTCTATGGCTTGTTTTATCTCTTGTTAATGCATATGTAGCAAAGCTTCAGTGTCAAGAACTAAAATCAACATTACTGGATTTTGGTTTTTTTGAACAGCCAAAAATAGTGTATCAGTAACTCATACCAAAATAAAGCATTTGATTGGCCCTGTTGTAACCTACCTGATCATATAAGTAGAAAAATGTAACTTTGTCTCGTTGAAATAATTCTTGGAAACTCTTTGGTAAAAATCTCACTCTCAGTTCATACCTTAAAATATATAAAATGAAAAAAATTTATTTGTATCAGCAATTTGAACACTGATTTTAAAACTGGCAGTGACTGAAGATTGACTGATTGATTGAATGTTGCTTAAAGTCCAAATATTTCATGCATATTCAGGACAAGAGCATATTAATGAGTGATGATGATAATGAACCATGCTTTGTACTAGACAAGATTTTTAATGTGCTAGCTCAAAAAATCAACAGTTTGCTGGAAGACATTGCAACTTTAGCTAGACACACTATTCTTACTCTTGGTCCACTCATCTTTGCTTTTACTCCTAAATGCTGCATGCATAGCCGAGAAGCAGCAAACACCAATTTTGATGTCTTTGGTTTGCCCAGCGAGGGATAGAACCCTCCGGCCTCCACTAAAGGCAAGAATGCTAACCAATACACCACCAAAGTGGTCACACTGACTGAAAGATTCACAAGTATGTCTAACAATTTGTAATGTGTATTTTAACATCATTAAAAATGTTTTTCAATTAATCTTAATGTAGACCTACATTTATATCTAAGCTTTAAGAGCTTAACAAAATGTAAATTTCTTTTAGAGCAAGTTCTCAAAACACTAGTTTCATTTTTGGTGACTTCTCAAGGCGCAAGTCCTTCCTGTGGTGACTTCTGTGAAGGGGACTAAACTTCTCCATAAAACCTAGTGAAACCCTGCACAATTCGTACGTTTTAAATTTTTATTTTCACACTATAATATGGCCAACATTTCACCAAAAAAATTTTTTTAAAATCTATCTAGGAACAATGTTTTGTTGTAATGTCATAATTCAGGCTTAAAAATTCATAAAGTTATAGCAGTTCTGTCACAATTTGCATTTATGTCTGTGTATAAGACTCAATGACTCTGCTTGAAATGAAGTCAAATAATGACAGAGTGACCTACTTTCCACCAATCTCAATCGTTCGTAAATAAAGGTGATAAGACATTTCAGTTTATTCCATATTTCCATATCTTATGTTTTTTTTATTCTTTCCCTGTCTTCAGGATTTAGAGTGAGTTGCTCTTTAGATAATCATGAGATTGGTGTTTAACAGTATTTAATTTATCTATGACCTTAAATATTTTGATATCATCAGTAATGTGTTTTTGAGAAGGAAGAGTTTCTACTGACTAAGTACAAACTGTACTTATTAAGGAAATATAAATTTAAAGATTTTGTCAATTATCTATCTGTCTGTTTATTTATTTATCAGTTTATAAGTATTTTCCTTATGACCTGTTAGTAACAATCACTGCTTCCTTAACTTTTTTTTTTGGGGGGGGGGGCTTACTTACAAAACAATTTGCTTGTCAGGGTGGCCAAGTGGTCTGTGTTATTGATTCATACTTAATGGTACAGATCACTGTAGCATTTCACATATGCCACTTAAGTTTGCACCTAGATAATTTTGTATACTACCAAGAAGGGTGCAAATGACTTAAAACTCATGATAAGCAACAAAGTTCTCTCTAAACACTCAAGTTTTCTTCATCAATAAGACCAACCACCATAATATGACTAAAATATTGTTAAAAGTGGAATGAAGCCTCAATGTCAAACAATGATCATTCCTTCTTCAAGTTGTAATCAACTCAGATATCATTGCAGTTAATAACCTAGACCTCTCCAAATATGTTTATTCAATTTACCCTAGAGAACTTACTTTGAATAAAAAAATCAAGACAGCAGTAGTTGTCTTTAAAAATATACTACAAGAGGAATGATTTCTCATTCCCTATTGTTTATTTTTCCTTCTTGGACAGGGATGTTACTTAAAGTTTATGTCATTTTTGTCACACCACTTATGGGGAAAGGGTGAGTGCTCACAAATATGTTTAAACCCGCCAAATTTTTTATGTGCCTGTCCCAAACCAGGAACCTCTAATTAAGTGAATGATGCTGTTTTAAATTGTTAAGAGTTACATGTTTTGCGGATAGTGGTTACATTTGAATATCATCACATTCTACTTTTGGGGCCTTTAACAGCTTGCCTTAGGGTGTGGATATGTTTTCATAATGAAAAGCCTTAGGGCAATTTGTAGATGTTTGTAATTCATACATTTTTGGATGGCTGTCACATAGACAAACATACTACATCTTTTTTTTAATTGTCAGTTGTTGATGGTTAAAGTAATCTGTAGATGTTACATTTTTTGTCATTGGATGGGGGTCATATTGACAATATTGCACATCTCCTATTTTTGTAAGGAACAATATATTTAAGGTTTTACCTCCATTCTTCAGGTGGATGTGAAGACTCATATTTCTCTCGTACTTGGTACATGGATAAATTATTATGCAACCAGTAACACTTCCGTGTAGCTATATGTACAAGTTTTAATGCGTAGCATTTTGCAAAGAATCTATCACCAGCTGCCAAACGCCCAACAACTAACTTGATTATGTCCTGAAAATACCAACATTAATTGGTATATTAGAATGTATACTGTACAACTAAATCTGTTATAGAAATGAACTCTAACAGTGACATTTATAATATAAGAACGACTTCTCTTTTACCTTATTTTCTGATACATGCATTTTTCATTTTAACCAAATTTTTAACTTACACAAAGTTAATTTATGGAAATGTCAGAATTGAAATTTACAGCTGATTTGCTAGACAAGTCTTTGAAAAAATATACTGTATATACATGGTATGTGTTCAAAATGACCCAATTGGTGTGTATAACTACATCACTGTCCTATCACAATATCTGGTGAATACATCTAGATTTACACTTTTTCTTGTGGTTGGAGTGCAGTCTCTCTGACATTTACCCCATATACAGTGAAACTTCTCTAAACCGACCAACATTTGAACAGAAAATTTTGGCAAGTTTAAAGGGGTTGCCAGATTACAGAGGTTAATTCATAATAGCCAATACCATTGGGGTATTAGTAATGGTGACTGGTTTACAGAGGTTGGCCAGTTTTCTGAGGGACCAGTTTAGAGAGGTTTCAGTGTATTTTCATTTTCATATTTAGACCTTATCACAAAACAAAATCCCAGCATCAATGATCTTCAAAATATGCAAAATGAAAGATACGGAGGAAATGTTGAGGAAAACGTAACTGAACTGAACACGAAGCTGCTGAATGATTCATATCTAGAACATTATTTTACTGTGGAGCTTGAGCACTGTCTCAGACACAGCTACTTAGCATTGATAATTTAACTCTAGCATAAATTGAGGAAAATCCCAGACTCAGCCACTGGGCATTGAAAATTCAAGTCTAACATAAATTAAGGTAGATCTAATCCTAACTACAAAATTAACTGGAGACAGTCATGTCTAAAATGTAGGTCAAAATGAACTGTATATAGATCTGGATCTTATTACAAAATTTAACCAGTCAGTCATGTTGAATATTTAGGTCAATATGTCCTGATTGGCATGTTGAAGCTGGATCCTTGTCCATGACAAGCTTACTAGCCAAATACCACAACAGTCTGTTATGACATGAAAAAGAAATGACCTTAACATTTTTTGCTTCTAAAAAATTGCAATATGCCAATATTAACATGATGAAGAATGCAGCCGCAAATTGTATGGTACTAAAAGACAAATATCAAGCAGCCCTTAAATTCATTTCTCTTTAAAATCTGGGTAAGGAAATGAATATGTAATATCATTTGACTATCTGTGGCTTTAGTCTTCTTATGCAAATAAAACAACAAAAGCTATTTTTATGCCTGAAAAATTTCTGTATATTCATGACTTATTGATAAATTCCTCAGATCTATAGGATTGGCCACAGACATTTATCCAGTTAAAAGCACTGGCCACAGAATTTTATCCAGATTTAGAGAACTGGACACAGAACTTTATCCAGATTGATAGCACTAGCCAAAGAACTTTATCCTGATTTAAAACACTGGCCAGAGAACTTTATCCAGATTTAAAGCACAGGCCACAAAGCTTCATCCAGTATAAATTACCTTGACATCCGTGGCATCACCGTATTTCACCATGTTAAACCCACCATTGGGAAGGTGAACTTTTAGAATGGATCGATCCATTAGGAACTTCTTTACTCTCTGGTCAAAATGATTATCTGGGTCAGTATCCCTAAGTGGGTCAATTACCAGATCCGAGCATGCTTCACATTCACCATCTTGTATTAACTTCCACAATCTACTCCATCTCGCTATCTGAAAGACAAAAACAATAATTATTGTACCTCTCAATTATCTACCCTGTCTCCTCTATGAAAAATATAATTTCCAATTATTATCGATAATTACTTAAAGAAACAGACAGCATTTGTTTCTTTTAACATGAAAAAGATAAAATTACTGAAAACATGATGAATGTCTGCTAAATCCACAGTAATGATACAGGATTTAGTAATATGATTTGAAGAAAGCAGGACACATTTCAATTTCCTTAATTCAATTTTCTTAAAGGTAAATAATGTTATTTAGTCAACAAAATTTGGACTTTTGAAATAGGGGCAAACATTCTAATTTTTAATAATGAGGAAGTACATTTACTATTTGAATGTTGATCCAAGACAAGCTGAAGATTATACCAATCTAAAGGACTTCTAAAACCAAAAGGCCTTGTCTAGCCTTGTCTATGAAGTATATGTAAATTTTAACAAAATAATAAATTTACTGACTTCAAATGTAGTTGTTTTTAAAAGAAATCATCCCTGCCAAATTTTATTTTATCATATATTGACAAATTTTCTGCTTATTTAACAGGACAACTTCACCAACAAAGTTATCAATAAAAAAAAAAAAAACAAAACTCAATAAAATCCAAAAATACTTACTTACTTCTATAATTTTATTTATTTTCCCATAGCTAACACAAATGATATCCAAATAAGTGAAAATAGAAAATTTCACACCGAGTGATCTGATACTACAAGTACATGATAAATCTTTGCCCCTAGGACATCTAACATTAAATACACCTGTTGATAACTGTACAACACAAAATAAACAGAAAACTCCACCCCCTATACCCAACCCTAAATCTGAGTAACTATAAATACCCAAGGGCAACACTGACATCATTGGACACTGTTAGATGCCCCACCCTTTAGTTGAGTACTGCAACTAATGGAAATATAATTAGTACTTCTGGAAGTTATTAATAGTAGTCCTTAACCCTCATTGACATTTGTTCCCACCCTGGTGAGTTCTAAAGAATTTATGTGCAAAAAATGTCAAAAAAGTTTTACTTAAATGTGTAAAGTTCTGAAGATCTTGCTGAAGTTTTCAGAAGTCAGAATCATCATCCAATTTTTGGACTGAAGTTTTTAAATACTAAATTAAGCCTTACATATTAAAAGATTAAGGCTGAAAATATTTGTTTGTTTGATGGAGACTTTATGATCCTGGCTATCAAAATAATGTGTAAATGAGACATGGTGGAAGAATTTTGGATCTGTAAATGTAAATGTATTGTACTAATGACCTCCCAAAAAAGGTCATTTACCATGTTTATTTATTATTTGACATGTAACCTTTAAATCCCACATATCTAATTTAACAAGGATATTACCACAATTGTATCCTATTTACACTCAGTGAAATAGATTTTTTGCATTTTTGCTTTTCACACATCATCCAAAAAAAAGAGGCTCCATGAGCCTGTATAACTCACCTGACAGAACCTCCTCACTGGTCATTGCCAGAAAAGAATATGGTTAAAAAATTTTGGAGAGAAGCAAATTATTGGATCAGAAGATTCTAAAGTGATTTTCCCTTAGAGTCCTACTTTACTACAAGTTGGGCCAAGGAAGGAATGCAGAACATTATTTTGAAAAATGAATATTCCAACAAAGTTTTCCATAGGGACCTATGCCAAACTAAGTTCCGCTGTAGCAGCCATGTTGCTTGGCAGGGGATTGCCAGATATAATTTTGATAAAACACTATCTAAAGACTTTTCCACCAAAGTTTGATAACAATTGACTAATTTGTTACAGACTAGAAGATATTTAAATTATGCCACCTTTTTTCTATTTTGATTAATGGCAGCCATCTTGGTTGGTGGGGGAAGGTGATGCTGGACACAATTTTTAGGATGACGAAGGACCATTCAACCAAAGTTTGGTTGCAACTAGCACAGTAGTTTCTGACAAGAAGATTTTTGTGTGAATTCCCCATATTGTCCAATGATATACATGTACATAGTTCATCTGTGCTGGCCATATTGGTAGGCTGGATGGGATGTGGAACCAGTGCTGGAAAAGGACAATTAAAAAACCATTTCACCAACCAAAAGTCTGGTTGCAAGTAGACAAGCAGATTTTTAATTGAATTTATAATAGGGTTTTTGTGAAACCAAGTGTGCCAGTGACAGTCATCCTGGTCGGATGTCTAGGATGCTGGACATAATTTTGGTAGAAGGCCAACAAAAGACCATTCAACCAAAGTTTGGTGCATTTTGAACAAGAAGAACCTCAAATTAATTTCTCATAGGAAACCTATGGTATTATAAATTTGTCTGTGTCCAGCATCCTGGTTGACTAACACATTTTGGTAGAGGAGCATATAAACACCATTCAACCAAAGTATGATTGTGATTGGCCCAATATTTTTAGACAAGAAGATTTGTAAGTTAATTTCAATAGGGTCCTTTGTTAAAGTAAGTTCAACTGTCATGGCCATCTTGGCTGGTAGGCAGAGATGCTTGTAAAAATTTTGGTAGAGGATCATGTAAGAACCATTCCATCAAAGTTTGGTTGCAATAGGCTCTGTAGTTTCAGACAAGATGCTTTTTTAAATATACTACCTGCTTTTTTCTACTTTTAGTAACAGCAGCCATCTTTGAAGATAGGAAGGGATGAGGGACAAAACTTTGGTGGATAACTATAAAAGGACCATTCCACCAAAGTTTGGTTTAAATTGGCTGAGCAATTTTAGAGGAGAAGATTTTTTTTTGTGATTGTTGATGGAAGGCGGACACAAAAGGATGACAATTGTTCAAATGACCTCAATACATGTACGCCATGTAAATAAAAACAGTTCACATTAAAGCGAGAAGATTTTCAGTAAATATCAAGGAGAACATTCTCAAACTCAGTATGAAACATAGAAAATTAGAACACATGACAAGGAATGGGATCCCACCCAGTTGGAAGGGCTTGTAAATACCTCTATAATATTTGGGAAACTTACATGTAGCTTCTTATTGTGACATTGTCATGGTTATGAGGTCCTTTTATGTGTGCAAATGTTAAAAAACTTCACATTCTTTCATTACAATGATTTGTGGTTTGTTAATGCTCAAAAGGGCAGAACCTAACATATCTACATTTATCATAACATATATGCAAAATGTATATCAAAAAATATGCTGGTGTTTATCAACAAATTATATAAATTATTATTTATTTAGAACAATAGGTTAAAGGCTATTAAGCATGTTTAAAGACCTCTTAGTTCTGAAATGTGTAGAATTATTGTTGACATTTCTTCATGTTCTTTTTTAAAATGTTAAAATCTTCACATTCTTTACAAAGACAGAACTTCACACGTTAACATAACAGCAATGCTGGTTTTATACACTTGTAACACTTTCCAGGTATTTTACATGGGAACTGAGTTGCTACAGGGAGTACTTCAGGGTTTGGTTTAGCATTCTACTATTCATAATACAAAAAGTAATTACAAGCAAAAAATCAAATAGAAGGCCCACATAAAGTTCTAGAAATCAAAATTAAGATTGAATGAAAGGTGTTTAATGCCATGTGGGCAATAATTCATACATCACAGCTCCTATTTTATATTACAAGGCATAATTAAGAAAACCTAATAATAAACAAAGAAATCAAGAAAATAAGTCATGGGTTTCAAAAAAAATACAATTTACGGGCAATATCTATCAAACTTCAGAAGAAACTAATATTATAGCCCCTGCTACCAAATGCACAAAATTGTCGCTTTTTAAAGAGAAAAGGCATGTATTGCCTAAGTTGGCAAAGAGGAAGCAATGATCATCAAAAAGTTCTTTGTTAGAAGTGTGATTAGTTGAAGAAATATTTAAAAAAAAATAACAAGGTGATTGTATTTTTCAGCACATTGGCATTTCATACACCCATGGACTGAAACATTATACTTGAGGTAGATAGCTGGGCATGTCAAATTCATCAACACATATGATTTTTCTTTGAAATTCAAAATTTTTATATGTTCAAGTGATTGTACACTTAAAATTTTTCTACCATGAGTAAATCATTAAAAATCAAACTACTCACATTAAAATATGTTAGAGTATATCTCTCTACAGTAAAGTTATAATAATCAGTGCCAAAACACCATGGACAACCAATGATTCAGATCATACTAAGGCTTTTATAATTTAGTAAAAGTAATGTATCTACCATAGATCATTAACATTGTTTACTGATGAAAAATATGCTGGACCACAAACCTGACTCACCCACTGCAACATACAACTGCAATGTACATGTATATCGTGTCCTCTACAAAATGTGCCTTCCTGTTTAACACCTTATCTACCAGTGACAAATGCGCTCCACCGGTGAGCACCTTTCTTTTATCTCTCAGAGCCCTCCATACAATTTAATTTCATAAGTGGTGCGTAAAAAACGACAGAATACATCTGCGGCAAAACAGTTTTCTTTCAGCCAGATTTGTCTTTAGAACCTCTTGAGCCCCACAAATGTAAGAAAATGACATTTTAACCATGTTTACCTAAGGGTAGGCTAACAAGATCAATTCTTTACTAAAGTAGAGAAAGAAAAGGCACTGCAAAAGACAGGAAACTAAAGATGAATGAATATTAAATGCAGCAAGTGCAAAGGTTTTCAAAAATCCACGAAGAATAATTAGCCAGTTAACGAAGTTTCTAAAAATCCAAAATTTGTCATTTTTGTCACCACTGTATTATTGAGGAAACAAATGAAGACCCCTACTTTGCTTCTTGACAACAGAGGTGCTTCGCAAGCGCAGCATGATACGACCGCAGCACATTGAAATGTGAAAGGTGAACAAAAGACCCTT
>JAULBM010326225.1:0-13265 GCA_032357055.1 Geukensia granosissima | reverse complement strand
TCAATCTACAAAATAAACACCATTTTATAAGAATAAGGCAGACATTTTTTCTTCCATTACGTTTTTACCCGTTCCAACAAACTCTGACATAGAGTATAAGTCATTACTCGAAAAAGAACTAGCAATGAATTGTGTTTAAATTTTCCAGTTTTATTTACCACATTTCCATAATAGTTTGGGTGTGATATTCCGTTTTTATAAATTGTCTACAGATGAAACCAATTTTAAAATAATATATCTATATTTATTTTAGAATTTGGTAAAAAGTTTAACTAATTTATGGTGAAGATCTCATTGAGTTAATAATTTTGCGGTTAATACGAAAATTACGCTCATTAAAATATAAAACAATGCTGCAGACATGGGCAAAACGGAAAAGTTGACAAATATATGTACTGTATCTATTAAGCCATGTCATGTAAGAGCTAACTTTGAGAATAATTGCTTCCTGATGAAATTGCATGTATAATAGGAAGAACAACAATAATTTGCCAAGAGCGGGAAATGTAGGGCAAATTTTGATATTCGTCCATTCCGATATTGGGTAGGGGAGCAAATAAAATCTTCCGTTGGCGCTAACTTAAGATGTACTTAGTAAACATTAACCATCTGATTTAAAGGAGACTGTTTTAAGGCTCTAGCCTCAATTCAATAAAAATAGTCTATCCGTCATTTTTCATGAAACCGGCATCAGAAATTTATCGGTTCGTGATGAAAGCAAATAGAGAAAAAAGAAAGATTTAGCTTTGACACAAATCCCAATCGACCAAAAGTCCCATGGTACTTAGACTGAATGGTATGTAAAGACTAAAAACACACAGCATAGAAATCCACAGTTTTGAAATAAAATTACATTAAATTTTCAGTATTCTGAAACACTATTTAGTTTTTAGGTTAAATGATATTGGTGCATTATGACCAATGCTTAGGTTTGAAAGTATTTCTTAAGGGTACTTTTGTAAATTAATATCCAGCGCCAAGAAAAAGACTCAACATATCTGTTATATGAATATAAAAAATGCGTAATCATTGGTAAACAAGGATTATTTGATAATTGATAAATACAATACAACCCCCCAAAAAGAAGTGTTTTTCATTTTTTCAGACATTTTTAATGATGATTTTATCCAACAAAGTTTTCTTATACCATGAGTGAAACAAAAATTTTTTATGTAAACAGTGACGTAAACAAACATGTATTTGTTTGCTTAGACTCTGTTGTAGCATGAAAGATTATAACCATCACGACAGACATTCCTCTAGAGTAATAAAATGTTTTATTCAAGTTAAAGCTCTTTATGCCTGTAGTATTTGTGTGTTTTGAGGTTTCTTTTTATTACTTAGGAGAAGGAGTTGCTTGCCCTTCCGGAGCACCTGAACTCACCCTATGTCGTAGGGTTCGTGTTACTCCAGCTCCAGATCTGCCGAAGAACTAATTTCGACTAATGAAAATTTTGAGATTATAAACTCAACGTTTTGCTTTGTTTTTTAAGAACAATTTCAAAAGAAAATATACAGATTTAGTTGTTAGTTCAAAATACTTCTTAATTTAAATATTTTGGCAGCACGTAATGAACTATTACATCAATATATATTTGCATTAAGTAGCTTCGTGCATGGTGTTATTACCAGTAATTCCATACTAGGAAAGAACACTATTGAACAGTAACAAGTTTTTCAAGCTGAGTTTTTATGTACGTGCCAGATAAAGCATTGAATTCTGGAATGACCTTTTCTATAGGAGTTTAGCAAATATTTGCATATTTTTAAAATTTCTCACCATGCGGTCAATTGTATTATGAGTGTACCGAGTTAAATCGCATTCAAATTCAATTTCTTTTCTGACCAATCGAAATTATTAGCCGTTACGGAGTAATCGAATCAATCCCGGTAGGGGGAAGTCATGATATTTTAATCTTTTCTATCTTACCGACTTTATTTTCTTCTGTTAAAGCAATTTCAATTATTGCAAAAAAGGCTGCAAGTCCGCATATAATAATAGTTTTTGTATCCATTATCTGAAAAAAAAATACGAATTCATGTTAACAAGGCAGGAGTAAACACATTGCACAGTAGAAAGTACACAGAACATTCTGTCACGAGTGCAAACAGGGCAAATACAATATGTTGATGTTAAATGACCTCAATTATGATCATTACGTATTAGATTAAAAAGAATTACAAAACTTAACTTATGCAAATAGAGCAATGAATATGTATTATGTGGCTTTTTTGAAATATGGATACTTTCCAGTCATGTTTGATGATAGCATGAACTCATTTTGTTCGGTTTCTTGAATAAAACAAAGCAATATATCTAAGGAATAAAAAAAATATCGAATGATTGATTTGATTTCATGAAATATACAACGACTGCGTTTTAAAAAGCTGATTAAATGAAAAACGACATGCATATGAAGACATCTTCCTATCAATATGTTTATGTCATTAACCGCAATAATGTCAGTTTAAAGATTATTTAAAAGGATAGAACTCTAAATCATTATAGTCTTTAAAAGGAGCTTCCTTCCTTAACATCAACCGAGCGCCCTTTAAGGACGGAAGTGATCTTTGAAATATGTTTATTTTTAGTTGATGCCGTGCCCAATCGGAACTACTGCCGTTTTTTGACAAAAGAGATCATTAAACATTATATCATGTCATATTCAAAATGATATATGACTTTATTCAATAATCTTTGACTCAACAGTGCTCAACAAGTCTGCTTTATAATTTCCTATTAATGATATCAAAATCTGAATTGCAAGAGGAACTGAACAATATTAATGTGTAACAAGTTCATTCTGGTATATACTTAACGATTCCTGAATTATTGACCTTTGAATAATTTGCATTTGTCGGGTCTTTTAGTAAAAAAATCATTTTGTGTTATAAAGAACTTTTAAAGATCAAGCAGAAATAAGATTGGGCCCAGTGTGATCATTGTGAAATTCTATTATTTATATTAAGTACAAATGTACATCAGATATACTATAGTCCCTAGATCACCTACTATGCATCAGCGGGATATTACCACTCATGAGTTTCTATATACTAGTGTCTATACTTAATCTGCTCATTAAACGTTTTGGGATAGAATATATGTGTCAGGTACCACCCTCACCCTTTAAGAATACTTTTTTCAAAAAAGTATGTTTTTGGGGAGCTCTGACACCACCAGGACAGAAGAGTGGCCGATACATTTGCCATCAAATCAAAGCAAAGCTGCAGATATTAACTTTATAACGAAGCCTTAATATATTCACTTTCTCTTCTTTTACAGTGGTTGTCACTAAAACCTGGCATATTTTTCCTATCCCAAATGTTGTATTAGGAACATGTTAAATCCTTAAGTTAACACCCTAATTCATAAAAAAATATTTGTGGTATTATCCACGGTAAGTGGATCTAGCTCATGGACCATTACCAACAAGGTACATGAAGGCTTAATGTTGGTATAAATAACACTAATTTTCTTCCATATTAATGTCTGATTAAATTAAGAAAATTGGTATAAGGTTGTTTGTCAACCCACTGTCCTAGATAAAAAGTGTTGAGCGTTCACAAATCTGTTTAACCCCACATATACGTTATGTAATAGTAAATAAAGGGGTATATGGTGTAAATATTCATGACACAAATATCTCATATATATAAGTAAATTCAAAGCAAAGGAACAGCGCTTTGATTGCTGTTCTTCACCTCAAAGTCAACACGTTTCGGATCTTAGAGTAAATTAAAGACGGTCCCTAGTACCGGTTTAAGCGGACCAAAGCAAGAAACCTGAAGTAAAGTTGATGTCGTTGTTTTTATGTTTAACTGTTACTCGTTTTACATTTTGTAGGTCATCATATTTTATTTTCATTGTCGTTTATAGCTTTCCTTACGGCGAAGAGCTTTGTACATTATTGAAGGCATTACGGTAATACTTTTCTTGCTTGTAATGCATACTTTCTGGATGGTTGTCCCCTAAAAAATCATATCACATCTACCATTTCTAAATCTGTCCCCTAGAAAATCATATCGATTCTACTATTTCTATATCTGTCCCCTAAAAAATCATATCCCATCTACTATTTCTATATTTGTCCCCTAAAAATCATATCCCATCTACTATTTCTATATCTGTCCCTAGAAAATCATATCCCATCTTCTATTTCTATATCTGTCCCCTAAAAAATCATATCCCATCTACTATTTCTATATCTGTCCCCTAAAAAATCATATCACATCTACCATTTTTATAAATGCCTTTCTGGATGGCTGTCTCCTAAAAAATTATATCACATCTACCATTTCTATATATGCCGAGGGCAGATTGCCAAATATAAGGTAAAAGGGAAACAAAAAGTTAAAATGCAAACTAAAAGAACTGAAGATCCGGCATTATAGACTAGAGAAGGCTCAGGTGCTTTAGAAGAGAAGAAAGGTAAGAAAACGGAAACTATAGCTGCTAACTAAATCTTAAAAAGGTTTATTCACAATGCATTTGGTCCGAAAGTGATCATCTGCTCTCTTCCGTTTAGCATTATTAAAAGGGTCGTCATCACTATCATAATGTTTTCTGGCTGTTTTCTTTTTAGCAAAATCTGTACCTAATTTTAACGAACTATCTTGGTAGATTTAAATGTTCAAAATGAACAAGGATTTTAAATCGTGTGTAGGTTGAGTATGATCTAACGCTGATGTACAGAATTTCTTACGCTGGTTAATTTCACTACAAAATGATCCAGTAGTGTAAAAATTGTTACTTTCGAAGCGTTCCATTTAAACCAAAATGGCCAAAAAGAATATAGAAATAAAAAGTCCAGTGTAGAATACCCATGTCAGAGATCAGAAGTGCATAGTCCAATGAGACATGACAAATTTGAAACAAACTAAAAGATAAAACGAAAACAAAAAGATTGGTAATCATTTTATAGAAAATGGTATATTATGAAAATATCTCTGGGTATTCAAAGGAAACAGTTCAAACGGAAAATCAACAGGAATACATTTCTTCTTATCAGAAAAAATCAAATATTGAATAAAGCGATTACCACAAAAACAAATCAAAATTAAAAAAGAAATACCTTAAACAGAATTCAAATTAAAACGTGATAAGACGATAATGCAGTTTCAAAACCATAACAAACGAAGAGAATTTTCTAGAAATTCAACGTATGAAAATTCTGTAAATGGGTGTGATATCGTTACGTTTTAATTTTAGAAACTCTGGATTATGACAGTAATTAAAAATATATTATTTTTGTCTTAAAATCAAATATGGCTGACAACTGATTGACAACAGTGAAAATAAAATTTACACGGTCCATCTCAGTTGCCGGTAATTGCATAAGCATTGCGGATGATTTTCAGTAAATTAGACAGGTTGTCATTATTGTTTCAATTAACGTTTAGGATTACGATGCCGTCGAACACTCAATAGATGTCCATTAAGAAAGTTTTATCCTGATAAAGCGCCAAGTTTTGATTTACATACATAAATTGCATGGTGTTGGTGACGTCGATATTGTCTTTAACTGATAGAGTGGGTCATAAATTACTCATTGTGTAAATGCACCAGGAAATTTAGTCCCCACATTAATGATTATTGTCAGAAAGGGTGAATGCTGAAAACTTTTCATTTCCGAAAATGTAGCTTAATTTGAAATTCAATATTACCATCTGAAACATCATTCATATCTATATGATGTGATGTCACGTCGCTGTCATTTTAATGGACCACTTTTACTGCTGTAAGAATACGCAGCTCATATCCAGGCACTAAGTGAATGCCTCCGACATTTCATAAAAATATTCAATTTTCTGATGGAACATTAGGTTATATAATCCATTGTCAGAATTTCCCTGTTGAATAATATACTTTATAACCAGGACTTTTAAGCTTAATGCATTGAAATAATGGAGAAAATGTTTCCATATATGTACATGCTTTGATTTTTAAATTTCTTTGGGATCGGGTGGGAAGTGCAGTGATAGTTGTCGCGACTAAAAGTCCTATCCGTCCAAATTTAAATACAAGATAAATATTTCTGCTGACTTCAACGTTCATCAAAATCTAGAAGAGGGCATGGTATTATCCAAATTTCTTTAAAATTATTGTCCGCCTCCAACAACCAGATAATAATCCTGGGTTTTTCTCGAGGATTAGGTCCTATGATCCTTTACAGTAACCAATGTATCGTCAAGACCAACAAGTAAGTATTTATACAAGAAAGCATAGGACACAACCCTCCTCATCAGAATGAACAATTTAACATGCTTTAAGATGATGAACCCTTAAATCTAAAAAAAAAACAAAAAACGTAATGGGTACTGCAAATTAAATACAAACCATGAAACAGCAGCTTCCTGTCGGTCAAAAAAATAACAACCATGAGATCCGAAATATCTAGTCTTCAAGGACAATATCTACTTGACACAAAGCCATTAAGAAACTTTTTGAACAGAACTATTGATAAAAGAACTACTTTACACAACAGAAATCAAAGCAATGTAAGTGTAAATACCCCTTTCTTGTGTGCGATTAAAGATCACGAATTTTTTCGTGTAAATATGTTATGACACTCAAACAACCGAAAACACGACCAAAAATTATCCGAAGAGAGAAAGCTTGGACTCAAGTACATTTTTACTACCCTTTTTCAATATAAAAATAGGAGATGTGGCATGATTTTCCATGAGACAGTCACCGACCAAATAACATTAAAATTTAAAATTCTACAGGTCCCATAACGGCCTTCAACAATGAACCAAAGTCCATACTTCCAAATGGAAGTGTACAAGGCCCCGCTTTACAAAATGTGAAACTATACATTAATATATATAATATATTTTGAATGTATGCTTCAAAATCCCAATGGTGGTTATAATGCGTCTCTAAATGTAAACATATTAACTTGATTGTTATTTGGTGATGAGTATTTTTCGAATATGTCTGCAGGTAGTCCGGTCAGGTAAACAAATATGATGTTTATAAAACTTTAATATGCAAGTGATCGGTTGCATCCTGATATGTCCTATAACTTTAGATTTGTCTGGTTAATCATGATGGCAGTTGTACTGTTCTTAACGCCATATGATAATATTGAAATAAATCAACATGTGGTAAATGTCAAAGAAACTGCACTCGAATCACAAGAAAAACAGAGGAAATTGGTAAATCTATAACGTCTCCACAAGGCCTTTTACAAGAGTGGAATACCACTCTTTGTGAAAAACACAAAAAATGCCCCTAATAAAAACGTGTTAACGTAAGATAAAACTGCCCTTACATGAATATTATCAAAATGTACTTGCAGCAAAACAAAAGCAGTAACAAAAGAACTATAAAAATCTATCAGAAATTCACCCAATCCGACGAAATTCACCCAATCCGGTAGATGGTAATCTCATATGTTGCCGTTTTGAATTATAAGTGGTGTAAGTGAACATTCCAACAAGTAATAATTCAAAATTTCATAAATAAATTCACACATATATTTTATTGCTAGTTTTTTACAATCGATCATTTCATTAAGGAGTAGCGGAATTGTTGTAAATATCAACACGCTGGATATGACGAGTTATGTAACTTGTATCATCTAATTAATATGAAACAGCAATATCAAATAGGTAGTTAGGATAAGTAAAAATTTCAATTCTTCCCAAAAGAATGAGAAATATACAAGTATATAATCTTGAATTAATTCACTATATATTTATTTCTTTTAAAACTTGTCTTATATATGTAAGCATGAAATTTAGGAGAAAATAATTTTGGTAAGAAAATAACATTATAATCCTTAAAAATCAAAATTTGATATTAAGATCGTGTAATCAGATGATCATTGATGAAAGTTCCAGTCCTTACGAACTAAAATGTGAAATGGCTGAGATAAAAATTCAAGGGAAATATCTCTTTTAAGGGGCCACCTCGATGGTGTAATGGTAAGCATACTCGCCTCGAGTGCGGAAGGTCGTGCCGTTGAAATTCGGCTGGTTAAAATCAAAGACAATAAAATTGATATTTGCTGCTTCTCCACTATCCACACAGCATATAGGTTTAGGAGTAAGACTGGTCGGCCAAGAGGCAGAATAATGTGTCTGGGTAAAGTGGCATGTCTTCCTGCAAACTGTCGTTTTCTTGAGCTAGCATGTTTAAAATCTGACTCAGCTGTCTGTCTAGTACAAATCAGAGTTCATTCATTGTCGCTCATAATTAAAATACTCTCGTCCTGAATATGCATGAAATATACCAAAGGGATAAACGGAAGAAGTTGTTAATTCAATATAACAGTTAAGTCAATGGCCGACAATTTAGAACGAACGGCAAACATTTGTGTACAAAACTCATCTAAAGACACAAAAACTAAAGCTGGAATTACACGAACCCCAATCAAAACGCGCAGTTCAGGTGCTACAGAAGGGTAAGCAACTCCTGTTCCACTTTTCAGTTTAGTTGTGTGAAACGTTAATGTCTTTTGTATTAACGAGCCATTTAACACAGTTGTTACATTTTGAATTTCGGACCACCCGAGGTCAAATTCAGATATTTTATAGGGTCTGCGTTGTTTTATTCATGTTTGGTTTATAGTTTTCTGTGTTGTGTTCTTCTAACAACATGATTTGTTTTGTTTTGCCCCTTCGGTGACAAGTTTAAACCCTGTACGTCCACCGGCCGTCAGTCCGTCAATTTTCGCCAAAGATTTCTCAGCTTTGTTTATTGAATTGATTTGATATTTGGTCTGTAGCATATCAGGGTTAGTTGTAACGTGTCTCTCCGTTTCAGGTCCGTCATATTTCTACTTTCAGCTTGGTGGGTGCATCCGCGTCCCTACGGACAGACCTTCTCCAGTGGGCTATGAATGTTGTTTTGACCTTTCTTCAATTTGATTGTAGAAAGAAAAGTCATTACATGTTAAAATAGTGACCTGGGTAAAGTAAGGCAAGTCCAGTGTAGAATATCCATATGTGAGATCATAAGTGCAAAGTTCAAAGAGACAAGACAAATTTGAAAATAAGTAAAAGAACGAAAACAAAAGGAACAAAGGCTTGAAATCCACAAACTCCTTTACAAAACAGAAATGGGATCAGGTGCTTGCGCGCAAAACCTGTCATGGAATCCTTAAATTCTAATCCGGGTTAACGTAAATCCTGAAAGAGGTTAACTTATTGTTATATTACAGATGATGGGTCCATAACTAGTTGAGATACACTGATAAAAAATGAATCAACCAATTCATAATGGCGACCATAGAATTTAAGGAGGGACGACTTAAAATTTGATTATTAGTGAAATGTTTTTATAATTAAGTTTCTTCAAAATATTTAACATTCAATTGAAACATAAAAATAAAAATTATCTGTGCAAATTAAACGCTTAGATTGTTTAAAAAAAAAAACAGCTTTCACAAACGTAAAAAGTCTTGTCCCTTAAAACCGTAATTACGAATAAATGTATTAAATGCAGCAAACTTAAAATTATAGAAACTCTGAAGACGGCCATAACCGTTTAAATAATATATTTGAAAAGATTTTAGATAGCAGCTTACCCCAACATCATTGCACGAGTACTTAAACCCCCTGATTATTCTAATCCAAGAATCAGACCTCATTTTGAGAACGTTGTCAATAAATAATAATGCAACCTTACCCTTTCAATAGTTGTAATGAATTAATACCGATTCTGCGGGTAAGATATAATTTTTTAAGATTGACATTTATTGAAGAATTATATAATGTCATCATTTTGGTATTATATCGTGTCATGCTCATGATGCCTGCACACGTTGGTGAAAATGCTGGTTTCAGAGAAGGCAAATGAAAGGGGTTTATGATCTTGTGATCTTAGTTTAAACGAATGCAAATCACCCTAGTCAATATAGTGAAACATGACATCAATTCGGAATCAGCACGAGATTGTTTGATTGATTGACTTCTTATCGTCCAGCGGCAAATATTTTATACTTATTTAGGACGAGAGCATATTAATAATAAGTGATGGTGAATGAACCCTGCTATGTACCAGACCTACAAGCTGATTTTATTCAAAATTACCACTGTTAAATAAATATGGAAAATTGAGGTATGCTATGTGTACATTTCAAGGAGTAACCTCTCACCAGTTGCATTATTCAGGACATCAAAATAAGTATTTTCCACTAGCCCACAGATTTAGGAGTAAGAGCAAAGACTGGTTGACCCAAAGTCAGAATAATGTGTCTGGGTAAAATGGCTTTCCTTCCTGCTGACTGTTGCTTTCGTGATCTAGCACGTTTAAAATCCCACTCAGCGTGTCGGTCTAGTACAACGTACAAAGCACGGTGCATTAATACTCACTCATCATTAATATGCTCTCGTCCTGAATATGCATAAAATATTCGCCGATAGACGTTAAGCACCATTCGATCTATCAATCAGTCAAATCATTCAAGCATCAAAAGAGTATCAAGATGTTGAATATGTAAGGGCAATATCATGAGCTGGATGAATTAGTATTTACATTATTTATATACTTCTAAAGTGTTTAAAATTTTACAAAATAGTTCAAAATAACTATAAGTCGATAATTTGGACAAGGCTTTATAGACCATCTATGGACCAGCGTGTGTTCGCAATCAAGATGTACTTAGATTTTTATTAGGTGGATTCGCATCATATTTTTATTTAATTTGTTTGTCTTTTTCTTGCACTTTGCTTGGCAGTTAAATTGAATAATTATTTGTTGGATCAAACTTTCTCAAGCCTAATAATTCTGATTTAAGAAGATTTCTGATATATATCGAATAATATGTCAGGTATACTTGTCAAATTTACCATGACCTTGACTGTTATGGACGATGAAAGCAATGATCTGGTACACTGTAAAGCATGTCAGATTGCAAATGAATATGCTTTGTCAAATGTACGACTACGAAACATAAATGTTCATATTTTGCAGTCATTGCTCTTATACAATTTGAACTATCAATTAGAAACAAGTAAAATGCAGCCATTAACGTAAAAGAATAAATATCATTTTGTCATGATATGAATAATGAGCGCCAAGGAAGAAGTTTAATAACGAAATTTATTGAAATTTTGTAATTAACAGCATGTTTACAAATGACAGTTGTTCATTTCCGTGGCTTTGTTCCTTTTAAGTCATTAAACAGTGAAATATCAAGATTTTGTTACTTTGACGCTTCACCGAATATCCGCTAATTGGAAGCCTTCGATAAACGTGAAGTAGAAAATCAAAGTTTTACCTGGTTAAACATTGCAAATGGTATCTGACGTTATTGCACAACCAAATTTCCAAAAGATGACATGCTCTCGCTTGACACTTCGTGAAATTGCCTTTCTATAGCATATTATGTAATAAAACGTTAATCCAAAAATACAACACAAAAATGGTTAAATAATCAGAAATATAACTGCAAGCATGAATAGCAAAAATCTACCTTCATTCAAAACGCCACACGAACCTTCTAAGAAAATGGGGCGAGTACAGATGCTCTTGTAGGCGGTTGGCTAGGTAGGTCTACCGTGCAACCCCACCGGATTCATCCACATCAACTATTTTGATTTCGTATTAATATCCATTTTTCTTACTTTAAATGTTAACAAGCATTATTTTGGGATGTTTTTAGCTTTTACTGCTTATAATGTACCCAATCATGTTTTTAGGCTATTTTTATTTCACATGTAATTAAAAGTATACGGATATCAAATGACATGTAACCATTTATTAAAATACAATATTACCAATGTGGAATAATTTGGAGAATTTGATATGCTATATGTGCATTTCAAGGCGTAACCACTTTTCTTTTCAGTAGCATTAGAACTTAAATATAGAAAGTCAAAGATCCAAACATATCCAAAGTAGCAATCAAATCAAATCAAATGGAAACGGGGATACATATCCGACGACAGGGACAACTACTAAGAGCGATACTTTTCAACGAATTTTTTTTTAGAATTTTAAGAAATGCAGCAAATTTATGTAAAACATTGTTTGAATAATTTCCTGTCAGACAAGTCTGACAATTGGGCTGGTGATGACCCTCGGGGACCTCTAGTCCACCGTCAAAGGCATCGACCCACTGGTTTCAAAATACAAAATTAGCAATGAGCAATTAAATGTTGAACCAATTTGAAGAACTTTGGTATGCTATATGCACAATCCAAATTAAGTCATACAAATAAGATACCAAGATAAATGCATTATTTTTTCAAAACATCTCTTCTAATTTTAAAATTAAATGAGGTGTATTTCGCTAGTGACACACACGGCAAAAAGCATTATCAAGCATTATACGATAACAGTTTAGTTACAGTTTTAGTTACATTACTGGGGGAGTAGGTACGTAAAGGTCCATATTTGACCCAGCGATTTCATGACATAACTATAAGTTGATGTGAAAATGCAGTTTAATTTCCGTTTTTTAATCATTAATAACTGGTATCATTATTATTTTGACAAAAGAACATGGCACATTTGACTCTTTCAAAGAGAATGTAACATTTGAATAGATCAAAAACATCACCAAGATTCTACTTGACAGAACTTTTACTTGCGAAGTTTGGTTGTGATATTTTTGTGCGATCTACATCAAAATGGACAGATTTGTATCAAATGTTATGTCAATTCAAGTATTTCGGAGTATTTTTACAATTTACAATTCAAGTAACTTCATTGTGCCATGTTTCCACTTTAACTAAAAAACGTAGGATTTTCTTATTCTTAATAAGCTTTGTTTTAAAAATAAAGCATATAGAATAATAGATATTAGACACTTTTCATTTTCAGCCAAATATTGGGCCAGAAACGCGGCTTAACGACTCTTGTCCTTTGTAAGCCAATCATATATGTTAATTCTCGTACATTTATAAAATAAATTCACTTGAAATCAAATGGTGGACAAGGCTATTGACACCTCGTATTGAAAATCGGTGTTTATAATAATCGGTGTGATAAATCGAAATGAGAACGAAACAATGTGAAGATATCTATAGTGATTTAAGTAGTGATTATTAACCAGTCAAGTAACAAAAGCGACCAATCTATTTCCGAAACGTTGATAGTAATTTTTCCATCAAAAACTCTTCGTAAGTAACAGTTTCTGTCAAGAGCACCCCTCTATCAAAAAAATTCCTAATATGTACACATTATGGATTAGTACATCAATTGAGAGCTAAATTCTCTATATACAAGTGTGGATCTAAAAGGAATTCGAAGATACCAAAGGGGCAGACAGAAATCGTTAAGTCGGAAGACAGACAAGACCATGGCCAAC
>JAULBM010326214.1:0-13266 GCA_032357055.1 Geukensia granosissima | reverse complement strand
TCTTTGAATTCGTGAAGCGAAGCTCGCGAGGTCTGAAAATCAGCCAATCAGCTGCTTAGATCAACTCGTTGATAATCAATTTTTTCTCACACTGGTTGGGAAGTGTGAAAACTTCATAAAAATTAGAGAATAAAGAATCTTACATTGTTAGCCATCAATAATTGGATTTTGTACAATTGAGATAGTTAAACTTTCAATTGAAGGTTTAACCATTGAGAGTGTAGAACATACAATTATCAATGTATTAACCATGTGAGATAATGTTTTGCTAATTCTTCAATAAACTCATTTTGCAGTTTTAAGTAATATTGTATATAAATATTGTGTAACATCTGCTGCTGAATATTGACGTGGAAAATCAAAGACCACTAAACTGCACATGGTGTTGATAATCAGTGCATGCAGTTTGATAATGATCGTTTTTTTTTTTCACAAAATGTTTAAATGGTGTGAAAAACACATAAAATCTACAGAAATAATTACATGAATACCAAATAAAATTCCTTATTTTCAATAAAAAGTTTTTTATAAGGGGGTGTCTTTACCAAGTAAAAATATTACCTTTCTTCATCACTCATGATCTGAATTTGACACTAAAGTAGGTGTATCGAAATAAATATAAACTGCTTAAAATTCCAGAACACCTGTAAAATTTCCATGGTTTTTGGTAGTGTCTAGTAAGGTTTATCCTTTCAATTTTTAGGTTTTTCTGCTTTGTATTCTCTCAGGTCTGTTTATTATAGTTTGCCATTTGTTCATGCCTTCCAAAGACACTTTAAAGACCTTGTGGAGTTCTCTAGATTTTGAACTTTTGGCCATTGCTTGTTGATTAAAGGTACAATTTCCTTGACATTTATTTAGTCTATATTTTTCATTCTTCATATTTTATATTTTACAGTAAAGTACTAACAGGTAAGATTTACATAAATAACAATTAATGTAAATCAACATATTTTGGAGCAATTTCATTTTACAATTTAAATTAAAAGTTTCATACCCTTGAAGACTTTTGTATACAGAAAACAAATCAAAACAGTTCTATCATTATCAAAAATATCGGATAATTAACTTCTGCAACTATAATTTGCAGATCACTAAGTTGCATATAAATTTGCTTACATATACAATTAGATTTGCATTACACTAAGCATTTTCCCACTATTTTGGCAAAAATAACAGAAAAATGTTATTTTGGCAAAAATAACAGAAAAATATATATAAATGAAACAATTTCTTTTCTATTAAAATAATGGCACTGTACCTACTTCTTCAGCAAGACGTGAAAAACCTTCTCTTAATGCATAAACACTCATAATTGGACCTGTATGATGGTATCTGGAATGGAAAATATTGTTGAAAGGTAAATAGCACAGCCCCATTAAGTTCAAGCATTGAATCATACAATGCATACAAGTATATACCAAAAAAGGATTTAGTCATCTCAAACTTGTGATTACTTAAATTTTAACATAGATCAATTTATTTGAAGATATGAAAAGATTTAAAATAGTGCAATTTGCAAGCTCAAAACTCACCAAATGATATAACCCATATCACCCCACTGCTCCCCTAAGTAAATACCTTATAGAGCAGAAGTGATACCAAACATGACATAAGGGTAAGTGTCATTCATTGCAAACTTCCTATTTTGCTATAGAAAATCTCAATCCCTAATTAAATAAAATAAGGAGGTGCATAACAGCATTAAATCATAAAATTTCAATAAAATTACTGTGGAAATTAAAGAAGGGTGTTGCAACCACAAAATGTGCAGCAAAACCAAAGTCCATGTTTTGCAAAAGAAAACCCCAAATAAAATTGAAACAATAATCAAAACAAAAGATTGCTGAATATTTCTATTACAAATGCAACGAAAACAGGAGGTGTACATCTTCATTGTAGCTTGAGACATTCAACAGTTTCAGATATTACTTGAAATCTGTAGGAGAAGTTGATTACACAAATTGGTACCCTTCATATAGAAAATTGATGAAAAATGAGTTAAACTACCCTATAAAATAAGAACAATGTCAATGTATCTAAAATACCCCCTGAAAGCTCAGACCTCTCAATTTAAAGCTGCAGGAGGAGTTGTTTACATAAAAAGAATACCCTTTCTCTTCAGACAGACAGACAGACAAGCCTTTATCACCCCCAAACTTGTTTGTTAGGGACGTAGGTGTAAGAGTTATGTTTGGGGAAGGTCAAATGGACTGATAAATGGACGGACTCCATAATATATAACAAAGAGTAGATGGGTATGTGGACCAGATCTATAAGGGAAACCAAATCAAGCAAAATGGGAGTAATCAAAATTGGAAGAAAACTAATTGTATATTTATTACTGTTCTTTATCTTAAATTCACAGTATGGTCTGAGTAACAAGCCCAAACCTTACAGTGAAAATGACAACAGGTGACTTTATGTTTTCAACATTTTTTTAAAACCTCAACTTTTTCTACTTTTCATTTATTTTACCTTTAATTTATCAAATTAAATATGACTAATTAAACAAACCTTCTCGGGCTATTGTCACATCCCCAATAATTTGATAGGTGATTCATGTCAAAATAAAATGATCGAACAGGAGTTTTCCTTTTCAATACCTTCTCTCTGAAAAATATTAAAAGCAAATATACAGATATTAATTTTGTTGAAACAAGGAAAACAAATTAAATCAAAGTCAGAAAAAAAATGGAGCCTACGAAATTCAAAAGAAATAATAAGCCTTCTCATGATGTAGGAAGAGAAGAAACATATTAGAAGGGTTTTTTTACTAATTGTAGAGATGTCAGGAATATAATCACAGAAGGCTGTGGGTAACCAACTTTCAATAATTCTTTTGTCAAAATATACACTCAAAGTTGTATTGAGAGGTTTGGGAAGAAGCAAAGGTGACCAATTAAGACAAGTGACATCTTAAATAAAGTTCATGTTTGATAAAATCTAAAAACAATGATTAATTGAAAAGGTTGCCTTTAAAATCATGTGGCTCTTCATAGAGGTGACCACAATGGCAAGTTTGACTATAGATATCAAGTCCCATTTGTATTGATCTGTTCTGACTGAATCATTAAAAATTTTGCTGCATGTTAAAGGGCGCATTCAGATATACACCTACGGATACCTTTGGGTAACCTTAAGGTTGAATGCCACCATAGGTGATGCAAAGGCAACCATAGGTGGATATCCAAATGAAGCCAGTCTTTCTTTGGGTAACCTTATGTATCTTAAGGAGGTTAACCATGATTCCATGCACAAATGCATCTCCTATGGTGGCGTTCAACCTTAGGGTTACCCAAAGGTAACCGTAGGTAGATATCCGAATGCACCCAAAAACTCATAATAGTCAGGTTTTTTTGTGAGTTCTGAATGGAAGTTTTCTTTCATAAAGGTATTGAATCACATATAATGCTTGGCTTAGGCAGTCATCATCCACTTTGATCTACTGGTGTAAAAATACTCTCAATAAATGCTCCACTTTACTACTTATTTCACTGTTTTGCTATTCTGTAGATTCAATCATGTAGCATCAATAATGCCACATTATTTTTGGTGCTTACCTTTCACTATCTTAGTCATGCCTTTTTCCTATAAAAAACTTAACAAATAATATTCTTACTTTGCTCTTTCAGAGAATGATATTGGACTGGCCCCTGGAGGTGAACTGAGTACTTTCTGTGAACCAGTATATATAACATCGATCTCTGCAAACAGAGTAAACAGCTAAATGATAATATCTGATACATGTAACTGTTATCTGATATACAGTTGATGTTCATCAATTTGAAATACAGTTGATGTTTTACAACCCAAATGGGGGTAGAGAATCTATTTATATGAGTTATCAGGTGCAAGTTACATCACTTTGTCAACATATATTTCTTTCTAATAACAAGAAGCGCAATGGAACATTTCTTAGAAATAATTTTGGATCATAGTGAATAACAAGTTAGAAATTAATTTGAAAAGGCCTTATATGCTCTTATTTATTTTCAATACTGGACTACAGTTTACATCTTCCCACATTGTAAATTGTAAAAATATGTGATTGTAATCATTGTATCTGGCTTATCGACGTTCATTACCTCATAAACTGTTTTTGTTTTTATTGTCATGTAAGTATCTAAAAAATTCATGGTTTGGCTCTGGGCACCGGAGCTGTGTCCAGGGCTCGACACACAGAGCTGAACCATCGCAAACCCCAGGAGGCAGACAGGGGAGACCCTCTTGTTGGGGGGTTGCCAGGTTATAATACAGAAAGCCTGGCCGTGGACCATAGTGGGTGACGTGTTTGGAGAGTGCCATGCTCCTTGCATGTAAAAGACCCCTTTTGTAGTTTTCGAAAAAGAGTAGGTTTATGCTGCTTCAAAAGGCTAAATTTTATCTCCCTACCCATCACTCCCATTTTCCAGTTGCAGTCAAAAACCGTTGCCTTGTTGTGTCCCATCCCACCCCATTTTCAATACTGATAATTGTTGAACTTGTTCTCGCCCTGAATATGCTTTAATATTTGCCACTGGACATTAAGCAACCAACAATCAATCAATCATAGTTTTACCTATTTTCCTAATTTTGATGCCTACCTTGTCTGATGAAGGTAAATCCAGAATAGTGTTATGCAAAGTTAAATTTTGCTTTTGAACAATTGTTATAAATGTATGTAACTTGTCCTTCTGGCATATATTCCATGCTCTTTCTTTTAAATATCATCAAATTAAAATAAATGGTATTGTAAATTATTGTTTTGAAAAAATTATATTGGTAGGAAAGAATTACAGTTTAACAGTACCTTTGAACTTAATCTGAATGAGTTTATTCTTTAGAGTTAGAGTTACCATATCTGAAGATTTGTTTTAAATTTGTGTTTGAGAACTAGAAGTGAAATAAACCTACCCCACTCATCAGCAAAGAGAGGTACACCACCAGCTGCTGCTACTGAATCAACCAATAACAAACAGTTATATCTGAAAATAATACAGTAAATTCTCAGCTGAAATTTCTACAGGACTAATCCTGAGGGGTGTGTGGCAAGATTCACTAAATCATTGCGACAACTTATATGGAAATAAGTTACTTTTAACAGTACAATCCACCTTAGAATCCTGTAAATTCCATGAAAAGTGATAAACTCAAAAATGCCAACAAATATTTATGTTTAATATTTATATTTTTTTAAGATAAAAACTCCACAAAAGTAAGTCATTTGGCAAAACTGCCTGTTCAGAGGAGATATAGCCTGAAGGTTTTGCTTCAAAATTTAAGAGTTATCTCCCCTCTTTGAACTTTTGCAGTGCATTCTTTTAGAGTAATATTTTCCATGACCAGGCAAATAGAGCAAAAAAGGTATCCCATGTGTAAATGAAATGACATTCTAAATAAAATAATATATTTAATTGTTGGTAAGCTATTTATGGATGAAACCTTAATCATGACACTTTTTGCATGAGACTAGCACTTAAGTATTTAATAGCACAATATTACAAAATTCTACCTCATAATGTTGAAAAACAACTTGATTATAATCTTTTACAACATAACTTTCTTTTAAAATTATGTGTTTGATTGGATATGAAGGGAGTGAAATTTCAAATAATTCATGCACAATTCTAATTCAGAATTTTTTGCAACCCTAACAATTTTTTTTTCTAAATTCAGAATTCAATTATTTTTTCATGAAAAAACCATAATGCATTCCTTCCAATCAGGCTAATCAAATTTGATTTATATGTCTGATACAGAAGTGTGGGATTGTGTCAAGCTTTTTCTTTTGGTAGTACAGTGGACCTTATAGTAATCTGCATTTCCTGCATTACTGAAATACTCTAATTTTTGACACTTCAGATTTTAGAAATTATTTAATACCTAAAATATTCTAATTTTTCCACAATATAGAAAAAAATCATAAAAAATTTTTCAAGATTGACGTTTTGTGGTCCAAGCTAATGATACATGAAATGAAAACCTGACTTGGGAACCTGACAGGTTTTTAAATCATCCTTGTATATGGCTTAATCCCATGAATCTGTAAGTTGGCCCTTTGAAGTACCACAGATGAACATAAATGGTCTGCTGATTGTCAGAATGGCAAATACATTCTCCCAATACCCTTTTCAACAGAAAATTAATAGATGAATCAACAAAAGTGACACAGCCATAACATTATGAGAAAAAAATGAAAAGATAAACAGAAAAATATTTTTTCAAGGAAAACATGTGTTTACTGGATCTTGTGTCATATTGAAATGTCAACTAAACAATAAATCTCTCAATGAACTTGCCTTTTAAACATTTGATAAACATAATCGAAATCTAGCCCAAATACCACTGATTGCCAAATTTTATAAATATTGTTGAAAAAACATATTTCCAATCTGCTATGTTGTGACAATTGACCAATTTCAAAACAATTTAAAGGACAAGGGATGTTAAGGCCGGATTTCGGCAGTAGAATTTGAATGAAAAAATGAAAAGTGACTAATATCTATTATTTTATTTTTGTGTATTGAAAAAAAAGCCTATAAAAACAAAATCCAACAGAATTTTTTGTTTAATTTATTCTACAACGGTCACATGGCATATAGAAGTTGCTTAAGGGGGTACCAAACACCTAAGGGAAATAACTCTGTAAAATCATCTTAACGTTTTAATCAAATATCATTTTATTTTAAAATTAATGCATCTCAGTGATCAAAATTTTTGATGATGAAATTACTATATATCTATTGAAATAATTCCAGAGAAATGTGTGGTTCCAATTTCTTGAAATTTTCATGTTTTCCTTCTATCACCAAAGTAAATGTCTAAACAAAATAAAAAGAAAATTAAACAAGTGGAATTTATTTTCATGATAGTGTTGGGTACCCCCTTAAATTACATTTATAAAAATGGTTGATACAAATGGTCTGACTAAAAGTATTAATGTACTGTATAGGACGTTAATAAATTTTAACCCCCACCACAAACGGTCCAAAGATTTTTACAAGAGTTATGTCCCTTTCTATTAGTCTCCTCCATCTCTGTTTAAGAGTTAAATATAAAAAACCATACAAATACAGTTGTATTGTGACTTTGCACCTTATACTTTATAATTTTGTCCCAAACCCCTGTATGTTAAATGATTATTCCTAAAATTCAGGGTAAATATTTTTTCAATCATTCTTATACATTTTTTTTGAAGTGGTTTTACACAGTTTGGATGTTTGGTTTGCTGCACGATCATTTATGAATGATTTGTTTAGTGTGTAGTTTTAAGTTAGGCCATGCAGAATCAATTATCTGGTTCTCTGACAGGCAAAATTATGTGAAAATAAATTGATAAAGGGATACTGATTGTTTCCAATTTTTATTGTAGAAAAAAGAATTGAGTGGTATAGCAACCATTATCAAATGAAAAAATGGTTGAGAAATGTGTTTTTTATAATGTGTCATTAAAAGCAATATTAGGGTCCAAGGTGAGATAAGGGAGGAACCCAAAAATTAAGCAGTATTTTTTATGGCCTTATGAGTGTAGGAATAGGGTTCTATAGTATAATACAAGATTATTTTTCTTCCAGATGCAGTCCTGTTGAGTTTTGGCTGTTAAATAAAAAACAGGATGTTTTAAAAATTAGCATTAAGCATACTGGTAGTTAATAATACTTAGTTTATGTACTATTGTTGTTCAAAGGTCAATATATACACCTGTCATTATAACGGTTTCTTTGTTCTACAGTTTTCCAGAATTAAATATTTTTACATGGAATTTAATCTGAGTTAAAAGTTATTGCATGCATCACACCAGAAATAAGTTCCTCTTAAGAACAGGGTTGGGAAACGAGCTTGGTATTTATTGTTTTCCCATGTAGACATGCCTTACAGTCTTGAAAAATAAGTATATATAGATTAATTGTCAACAAAACAGCTGCCAAAAAAGACCAGACAACAACCTTCTATGGAGTATATTTACTATAGTATGGTACAGTCAAACCTGCTGATGCAGTCACCTTGATTAAGCAATAATCTGGTTTTAACAACCACATTTGAATTTCCTTTTGCTGAATATTTCAGTAGAATAGAACCTTAAATAAATAGCCACCTGTTTTTACCAGCCAATTTTACATCTTCCCTTTGGTGGCCTCTAAATGCAGGTTTGACTATGTTTTATGATACACTCTATTATATATCTTGCCTCAATTGAAGACAATTGTTTTATCAGAATTTAGATTTTTCAATTTTATAGATGTTGTAAGTTTGGCCTAAAATGATTTGTTTAGACATTTGGTATTGTTTTATATTTTTATAGATATTTGCTTTAGATTTATGATATGATTACTATTATTTATTCTTGTTTCAATGTTGTTTTGGGTATCTTTTGGTAATGAGTTGATGAATTATAAAGGATGTTGGCTGCTCATGTTCAGCCATTGTTGTCTGATTCTCGGAACTCCTCTGGTTTTATCCATTTCATTGCATTGATATGTTTTACCACTCCAGATTTCAATAAATGCAGCTTAAATGGCAATTTGAGAATTTTTAATGGAATCATTGTTATTTTAATGGGTTTTCATAGATGATATCTACTATGACAAAACCGATGAAAAATCTAGAAAAATAGTTTACTGTCAAGTTTTTAAATGCTTATTCCTTAAAAAACAAGTACACTAACCAATCTTTTTTTCTGCATATTTTTCTTTAAAAGATCTTAGAAGCAACTCTTTGAAAACTTTTAATTTTTAAAGCAGAGCAGAGATCAGTCTTAACTTTTTGTAATATAAATTATTAATAGAAAAAAGGGGATATGGAGTAAATATTCATGACACAAAAATCTCATATGTACAAGAAAATTCCAAGCAAAGGAACTGCGCTTTGATTGCTGTTCTTCATCTCAAAGTCAATGAGGCCTTCAACACAGAGTGAAAACTCGCACCTCACTGTAAGTTCAAGAATGCCCCTAGCACCGGTTTGAGCGTAATTATTTGCTAGATGTCGATGACACTACATCTATGCATTGAAGAACACAAATGCGGGGTAAGATCAACAAATAACAGATATACAAGGGCAAAGAAATCTAACAAATATCAACTTTAAGAATACAAACTTAACAATAATCATTTTAGTTCTTTATAACATCAGTTTCACCTCTAAATTTAACACCATTTACTTATCAATACATGTATAGGAAAACTGATAGAGAAGTTCATCTCCCGCAAACCTTGTATTGCTATCACTATAGCAGTCTTTCCCAAATGTCGTCGGTTTCATGGTCCTGACAGGTAAAATTTTGGTCAGACTGACAAACTATGATCTTTTTCTGGACCAAATGACAGACAGGTCCTTAGACAATTTGGCACAGACTGCTATAGTAATACATTCTTCATCATTGTCTTAAAGCAAAAGTTTAATCATTCTCTAAACAGATAAATGTTTTAATACATCACTTTTTTTATCTCTAAATAATAACAAGCTGTACAAATATGTTTTAAATATTTTTATCTAAGAAGGTAGTAACCAAAGCATGCTCATGATCGAAGTATTTCCAATTAATTGCGAGATTGAATTAACCATAATGACCAAATTTTGACCATAAAGAGCTAACTTCATTGGCTTATAATTATGTACATATACAAATATTGTAATTATCATAAATTATTTACCTGTGAATCAGTGTCTGTGGCATTCACCTTTGTAATAGGTATTCCAAGTTCTTGTGTCTCGGGAATTCGGACAGGGATTGCAGTGGAACCAGATAAAACTGGTGCTTGTAGGTTTCTCTCTACTGTTATGGTAACTACAGTAGTATTTCCCATTGCTGGAGAACCATTGTCATAGGCTCTTACTCGTACCTAGTGGAAACCATAAAACATTATTTATATTGATTTATTGATTGGTGTTTAATGCCACGTTGGCAGTACTTCAGCCATATCCCGGCAGTAACATACACATTAGTTACTTAAATTAAATAAAAAGTAAGATATTCAGTACTAAAAAAAAACAACCAGAAATATTGCTGTTGTATCCAAATCCGACCCAGAAGTATTATTCTATACAACACTTTGTGTCATTGAGAACAGAAGACGACAGCATGGTAAATAAAAAATACCCCCCTCCCAAATTTTATAAAATGTCCTAAAAATTGAAGTCATAAAAGTATTTTCAAATTTTGATTTCACAATTTTAGGAGCAGATGTGTCAGAAAAACTAATAATCAGTTTGGTGTGGCCTAAGTGTTCAATTAAAAAAATATGCAAAGATAAATTATCTTTGAAAAAAATCATCCTTATTAATGTTTGAAGAATAAATTGTTTACATAAGGTCTAAATACTTGTATTTGGACATTAAACCTGAAATCAACTTACATAAAAGACTTCCTCGGTAATACCAACAAGAGAGGTCTTGACTTGAATTTGTCCCGAATCTTCTCCAATTCTAAAGTATACAGGAGCAAGGTCATCACCAATTATTTCATATTTAACGACATTGAACACGCGGTCTGGGTCAGTAGCTCGCACAGGAATGACATTTGAATTGACACCAAGTGTTTCAGGAATACTCTGTTTATAATTGGTGCTCTCCCACTGTGGAGCATTGTTATTTCTAATGACGTTTAATGTTACTGTTCCGGTATTTGCAGCTTTCCTGCGTGGTGTGCCACCATCTTCAACGATTAAGGTAGCCTATGTAAAAAGATTTAAATATAAATAACATGTCTCATTCTGTTGTATCAATGCTTGCAGTACATATAAGCTGAGGTCAATTTAAAAGTATAACATTGCTCATGTATTTAAAAAAAGACTATGGAATTTATGTCACAAAGACACGATCCACATTTTGCATACATTTACAAAATAATATTCAAAAGCCAAATTTAACTACATGTAAATTGCTATTTTTTGGATTTACCTTCATCAGACACACTAGGGGACAAAAAACAGGAGGATAAGTCTAAATTTATATTTAATTTTCAGTTACATTTATGGACCAAATGAATTATACAGCTCATGACGTAAGGAACACAAATAAGCCGTATTTAAAGATAACAATCATGGAATTGAAAAATACAATAGTGAAAAAGATGTAAAGCATATCTTTCCAACACAAATTCCAGTATCCAAAAATAAACAAGACATACTGTGAGCAAAACTCACAAAGGATACCCCCCTCCCCTATTTTTTTAAGTTGAATTATCTGCCCTTGGAATAAAGCACGATGATGATCTTCCCATATACAAATCTACACATTGTGTCTAAGCTTCATGTAAAGTTTCATTGAAATCTGCTGAGCGGTGTAGGAGGAGATGGGCTTACAAGCTATGTGGGCAGACGGACGACAGACAGACAGACAGACAGACAGGGTGATTCCTATATACCCCCCAAAACTATGTTTGCGGGGGGTATAATAAGAGTATACAACTCAAGAATGGGGAAGTTTTTTATGACCCCTCACAACACAAGAGAAAAACTCTAGCTATTCTAAGACCCTCCTTAGTAGAAATTCAACAAATATATTTGATTATATCTGAATAACTGACTTTTCCATCAATCAAATATTTTTTTTAAATTTGGTCAATAATGAAGTAATCAACTTTTGTTGACAACAGACATATAATTTTGCCAATGTAGAAATAAATCGTAATGGATTATGGAAGCTGAATTCTATGTGTAGTTTGGATGCAATACAAAAACACCCTGGTTTCAAAAAGCGGAATTCAGCTAAAAAGTGGAAGAAAAAATCATGTCTGAGACAATTATTCAAAAAATAAAACCTTTGTTTCTTTTTTATCACAAAAGAATCCCAATATCATTAACAACCAAACACCAGAATTCAGCATATACTTACAATGTACTGCACATCATTTTCCTGTAATAGTGATTTCTTCAGTGTAATAATTCCAGTTTCTTGGTTGATTGTAAAGAAATCAGTGGCAGTTCCTTGTCCAGTGAGGGAGAAAAACAACTTGTTATATGGAGTCTAAAAAACAAAATATACAATTTCATCACATATTTACCTAAGATCAATTTATGTCTTTAACCCTATTCCTTACAATTTTTAAAAGTCAACTTTATATCTGGAACTTAAGAATTTTTTTTAGTAATCTGAACCTATATATTAGATTTGGTAAGAATTCTATGGTTCAAAATGTTTCCCAAACAACAACATTTGTTTCAACAGCATTTTGTTTATTCTCTCCAACTCTCCTGTCTATTTTTTTTTCTCAAATTTTAGCATTTCAATATGAATATGTTTACTTACGGTCAAGTCATCATCCCTTGCATTAGCATCATAAATGGTAAAATCAAATCCGATGTCTTCATTTATCTCTACGGTAGCCTGGTATCCTGTCCCCACACCTGGTGCCGTCAAAACTGGATCATTAAGATTGCTGTCTACAGTTAAGCTCAGTATGGCATAGGCAGATTTCCTACTGATTCCATTGGTTCCAACAGCATCCGTAGCCATCACTGTTAGCTGAAATAGACAACATTCATCGCTTTATTTTCTGATCATTCATTAGAAGCATCAACTGAAACTTTTTTGGCCTTTTTTTTATGGGTTTTTTTTTTTTTGGGGGGGTGGGGGTGCTTACCATTATTATAAAGAAAGAATAAGGATTGCATGCCAGAAAGACAGGATTCACATCTTCAATACGTTTAAAACAAATAATCCAAAACCAAATTTAACGGCCTGTGATTTACCTTCATCAGACACACTAGATGCCAGATTTAGGAAGATCAGTCAAACTTAATTAACTTCTATTTACGTAAATGGACTAAATGAATTTCACAGTTCATGAAGTCATAAATGCTGATAAAAACTTGTTTATGTATAATGATATGTTTTTAAACTACAGAGGTGGTTTTATAAAATCTCTTACATCAGGATATTAAAATACTTTTAAAAACTGTAAATTCAGAAGGGGAGACATGGTACAACTCACCATAAAATTTAATTTTTTCATCATTTAAAAAGTAATGAAAAAACATAGTTCAATCAAGCACAAAAATCTGCATATGCATTTGTTGAAAACCCCTTGTTGCTGCACTTGGTGTTTGTTACTTGGCATTTAAGAGGGTACCCAACACCTCAGGGAAATAACTCTGTAAATATCATCTAAACATTTTAATCAAGTATCATTTTATATTAAAATTAATGCATTTAAGTGATCAAAATTTTTGATGATGAAATTAATATATATCTATTTAAATAATTGCAGAGAAATGTGTGGTTCAAATTTCTTGAAATTTTCATGTTTTCCTTCTTTCATCAAAGTAAATGTCTAACAAAATA
>JAULBM010326203.1:0-13266 GCA_032357055.1 Geukensia granosissima | reverse complement strand
CACTTACCTCTAAACTATAAAGGAGTTTTTCTTTTATCTTTGGATGAAACAGTTTGTAATTTACTAATTATCATAAATAATTTCTAATTTCACTAATATGGCGGGAAATCAGTACTTAAAGATCCAACATCCGACTGACTGCAAAAATAAATCTGGAAAAGCATCCTACATCAAACACAAAAATAAATCTGGAAAGGCATCACATACCGAATATACCCTTTAGAAGAGCAGAAATCGATATCTTGTCTTTTGATCTTTCTCTCTCTCTCTCTTTCTCTTTCGGTTTTTTTTTTTTTTTTTTGAGAAAATCAGACGAGGCAGCTGCCTTGTCTGCCTCAATGGTAGTTACGGCCCTGCACGTATCCATGGTCATCGCAAATACACAAGTCCGGACGTTCTCGTTGCTTCCTTCAATAATCTTCTACTCTGTCTACAAAAACCACTTGGACTTCATCTGTACAAGACAATATTCTTTACGACTCTCCAGTCTGAATAGACTTTATAAAAATGCTCCAATACATTTGTTACACTATTATTATGGATATTGCACGGCACAGATTAATTATCCAGGCAAGTTTGTACATCTAAAGAAGACTATATTCAGCGTCATTTCCAAGGTATATTTTACAAACAAGGGTCTGGATGCCATTAAAATTTGTAATATTCTCCACCATAACACCGTTCAATCAAAAATACCACCTTATTTTAATGAAAAATCCATTAATCTCTTATACCTACACTAAGCCTGTCGCATCCAGAATTTCCAACTCAAGAAGGTTTTGCAGCACTTCAGCATTGATGATCTGAAATCCAAACCTCCCGATTTCTAATGCTCGTCGTTCCCCTTCAGCTATAGAACCACTGCGCACATAATTACCGGTAAACTCAGTTTTGTTACAAATGATGAGCTACGACAGTCGCTATCAAAAGGCACTAAATACCGAGTGCCAAATCCAAATTGGGAACAAAACTTCAAGCTGTTGATTGACTCAGTGAAGGACTATGCTAGACAATGATCGAAGGGAGACATGGAGAAGTTGGCACCATCTCTGAATTTAATGGATCAAGACTGCCAGGTCATTAATTCAGATTCGGATTAAAAAATAACACGGGTTGATGAGGACTAAAGGTCTTTCAGTTTTCAAGGATCACGCTGTCTTGAGGGACTTGTCCGCCACCCATGAAAAATTAATTGTTGTTCCAGTCGATAAATCCTCAAATAACATTTTGATTGTAAAAAAAAAAACACTACCTTGATTTTTTTTAAAAAAGAGCTTGGCATCAACGACACATCTGGTAACTCCGGTGAAATATACACCACCTACAGGTTCTAAAGAAGAGATCCTCGTTAACTACAGGTCGGTTCTTTGTTCATTTGGTATTGACACCAAAGAAGATGAGTCGGATCGGTCTTCTTCATTCTGGATACCAAAACTACGCAAGTGTCAATATAAAGAAATATATAGCGGGTTCATCCAGGTGCTAAACCAATCCTCTTTCTAAATTACTTAAAATCATAACTATACTGTCGACAGTCAAGTAAGCCTTCAAAAGTACTATGATATAGCGTTCTCCACAAGTGGTGTTAATCAAATGTGGATATTAAAAATTCGAAAGATCTGCTTCCATTCTTCAAATCCGATTTTTAAAATTTTGTATTCAAACGTTTGACTTTTCAACCCTTTATCAGTCAAGAACATTACCAAAAATGGAGAGTTTCTTATTTGCATATATACTTATAAAATTAAAACTTAAGAAAGTTCCAATTTTAATTTTAAGACAATAATAATCGGCTAAATTTATTTAACAATTTATTAAAAATAATTCAACATATTTTGCAAAACTGTTGAATTCTATTGTTTTAGGTAAGAAAACTTCATATGGCTGCTGGAAAAATCCGAGCATAGAAACTTGATGAGACATTGGATTATATTAAAATATTAATTATCTTTAAATTAAATGCTCAGATTTTTCCCCAGACAAATTTTAAGCGTTTTAGGGCTATTTGACCTTTAATTACCTCTTTCCATATATGGTTGTAATTCTGACTATTTATACCACGATTCCACATCATAACTTGAGGACCGTCTTAAGAAATTGAAACATCAGTGTTTTGTTAAACAAAATGGAAATCCAAGATATATAAATATTTGGTTTTAGGTAATCAGATGTTACTTTGAGAACACACCACCGCTTGTGCTAATAAATACAGTGAAGGTGATATTCTCAAAATGCTAGACTTTCTGATTGACAAAATTTTTGTAGAACTTGGTGGGCGAGTTTTTCAGAAGACCGTTGGCATTCCAATGGCCACAAATTGCACGCCCCTACCTGCCGTCTTGTTTTTGTACTCGTATGAAGCAGATTTCATTCAGGGACTCCTGCGAAATAACAAAAAGAAATTGGCCACATCGTTTAATTTTACTTTTGGCCATATCGATTATGTTTTGTCATTGAATAATCTCATTCAGTGATCATCTTGGCCAAATATATCCAACCGAACTAGAATTAAGGAGACCACAATATTAACAAAATCTGCTTCATACCCAGATTTATTCCTCGAAATTTACCAGGAGAGAATATTTGTTTCTAAGATTTACGACAAACGGGATGACTTCAACTTTCCTATTGTAAACTTCCCATACTATTGTGGCAATATCCCTGCTTCCCCTGCCTATGCATGGGGTTTATGTTTCACCGTTGATTCGATACTCTCCTGCCTGTTCCAAGTATCAGGATTTTCTGAAGAGAGCATTTCTGCTGTCGCATAAATTACTACAATCATTATATGAACGGAAGCTCTTGTAGCACTTTTGAGCATCGTATCAACTGAAGGAGATGTGCCATTTTCAATTGCGGCTGGAATGTTGCAACACTTAAATTAGAAAATCAATGCCATCTTTCATGCCATAAAGCTAAATATTTTCAATTAGCTTTACTGTATGTTTCTAAATGCGATTCAAGTCAGTCAAGTAATGCATATAGAAATGGGAAATTTGAAGGTTTTCTATGAGTAGGCGATCCAATAATTTATATCGATTACCTCAAAGCCTTTTATTATGGACAAAGATCCATACTAGAAGAAAATTTTCGAGATGCGATCCTCAGCTATCAAATTTTGATTCTTTTTATATGACGAAACATAAAACAAAAAGACCAAGGCCGCTTTCTTTCTTTTGTTTCCAGAAAGTGTGAAGTTTGTGAAGGAATAATTCATAGGGGAAGGGGCACAATTGATAACCACTGGAATGCCAACATTCTGTAAAAACGTCAGGCTTTAAGTACATTTACCATTACTTTTATGTTGTCCGTCCAAGATCTAGCATCCAGCATATGAAATTTTCAGATTACTTCTTATTGGAATACGAATGGTATATTACAGAGAAAGATCTTTCCTTTCCTAAACCAAATATTTATACCTGCATTTGCCACCTTTTTGAAAAAAAAAAGTTGAACCAAAGTTTTGATTCGGTCTTGAAGTTCAGAAGTTTGAAAGATAAAGAAGTCAATGGTTTAATGCTTTAGAGGGAGACTGGGACATTATTTTATTTTTAACAGGTCTTTGGATTTTTAAGAATCAACATTTCATTTATTACATTACAAGAAAAGTCCGTCTCTAACAGCTAAAATAATACGAGGTTTTGCGGATCATTTGGCAGAACGGCCCAATGCAAACTCGATTCAAGGACACTTGGTGTGACTTTGAAATGCGGATCATTTTCTCTCTTTTTGGTTGAAATTTCAAAGGAAGATAAAAATGGTGATAAGATCTACGATTGTCAAGGTTTCTTCTTTAATTTGTATGTGTCAACGAAATATAACTCATGATGCAAGTGAATTGTAAAGTTTAACGTAAATTTCCTTTATCATGCAGTATTTATGTTATGTGATTTACACACAAACAAAACGGTGTTATGGATTTGGTCTGAAGTACGACAACATTTGTCGTGCAGTTCAGTAATATGTTTGCAACATTTAAATCTTTAAAGACAGATGGTGCGTGTGAGTCCAAGATCAGTTTAATTTAATAATTCTTGGCCTCAAGCCATCCGGAAGGCTGTCCATCTAATTTTTTCCTTCGCGCTTGCACAATCCTTGTCAGATTCTATCAGGATTTTAATTGTGTTATTACATTTTATTCATTTCATTGAGTTTTGTTTCAAAGGAATTCGCCGATTCAATGTCTTCAACTGTATAGCCAGCTGACATTTTTCAGGGTGTGCTACTTAACTGAGTCGTTGTTCTATAGCTACAACAGAATGCTGCAAATTTCTGAAGGCATGGAATATTTGAAAGAAGTCAAAAGAAATAGATCAATTAAAGACATTAATCATCTTTACCTCAATGTCGCAAGAAAAAAATGTGAATCAGAACCTAAAAACCTGGTTCCAAAGGACTACTTAATATTGTCAGTTGTTCCCGTTGTCACTTTCCGCTTATATATGTGTCATGTGTAGGAATTCCAGCAGCACCTGCGTATTCGGGAGTATATATATATATATTTCTCAGTTAATGTGGTACTTAAAGGCCTGTGTTTGATATCAGGATTTGCTGATGACAAGAAAGCTACTTTGCAAGGATTTCTGATGGAGAATGTGAAAAGTCATTATTTCGGACTTTTTAGTTGCAATCATGACTTGAATGAATTTAAAAATAGATGTTTCCCATTGCCGTAATTCTATTCCGTTCTGTTCAAGTATCGATTTTGTGAGTACCATCGATCTTAACTGACCACCAGATCCGAGTACCGAATAACACAACGGGTGCCACTTATAGAGCAGGAGCTGACCTTTCCAGAGAACCTGGGCTTGCCACCTTGTTTGCTCACGCTTGATTTTCTGTGCCAGTTGTGTTATTGTGTACTGGTTTTTGTCTTTGGTTTCGTTTTGTTGTCAATTGTCGGGTCTGGCTTCCAAATTTAAGATTTACGTCTATCCTTTTTTGTATTTTCCCATTATTCTGACGTAAGTCCTTAGCTTTCCCATTTTACAGGCAGGTATCTTTACTGAAACAAAAGTCTAAGTTTCTTCATCAAGCAGGCAGTTAGAAAGTGGTTCAGTACTGGAATACCTTGCTCAAGGATCAAGATGAAAAGGAAATATGGGGTAAAAGCCAGAGTGACTGCAATCCAACAACGAGACAAACAAAGGGAATTTACAAATCTTGAGGTCGTCATAAGCAAACCTGTTAACCTTTTGAATGCTCAAAGTGGGAGATCTTCCTCTTTTCTTCTTTTCTAAGTGGGAGATTTTGCGTTGAGACCTTTTTGCAGAGAGAAAAGATTATTTTGCTAGAAATACAATTACACAGATTAAACAAAGATATAAAATCCAAGAAGAACTTGTTATTCTATTTATGCTTTCTAATCAAAATTTGAACAATTACCACAACAATAGGATTAATTATATGTTGACTGCTTCTAAATTAATATTTTATTACATAAACATTGCACTTATATGAATTTAATAAGCCATTAACAACATGATTTGTGCAATATTTATGCAAAGAGAGAGATTTGGGGAAGAAATTTGTGAAAGAGGGAGTTTGTGTCTCCATGGGAGACTCTCTCAAAATGGGAGATTGCCTCAAAAAAAGGGAGTCTCCCTCCTAAAGTGGGAGAGTTAACAGTGGAATAATACTCCTAGTGAATTGAGAAGCTCTAAATCGCCCCAGGCCGTATAAATTAAACGTGTATACTATAAGTGAAATAACACCGCTTTTACCGGAATGTTAACAAAAATGTACATATAACAACACATTTAACACAAAGACAATGCTAAGACCATAATGCATGATCTATTCTGAGTAACATTCCTGCAAATTGTGTCATCAATAGCCCTACATTACATTGACATTATATCGTCAACCACGGGGACAATCGGATCACGCTCGGCTAATTCCGACTATCTTCGTGATCGTCACTTTACCGGATTTTTATGACGGAAATGGCCGATGTGATCAGATTGCCACGGGGATTGCAACAATGAAGATAAATGCAGGAACAGTTTATACATATTGAACTAACATGCAAATGCAATTAAAAGACAACCCATGACCAAATTTCAATTTTGTCATCTTTGAGAACTGACATGCTTTTATATTTCTTCTAATATTCCGATAAGACATGACGATACGAAATAATTTCATTCGGTCTACTGGAGAAATCAGATTTTAAATCAGATTCAGAGAATGCTAATTATTGCCACTATATTCAAAGCCGCTCTAGAAGGGTATATATCTTCTGACCATCTGCACTAATGGTGTGAAGGGGAAATTTCCTATGATAACGAATGGTCGTAGGGTGAAGGAGGAGGGACCGTGAGCGAAACCCTTGGCTAGACAGGGTTTATTAAACCACTTAAAATGTTAAAAGTGGAACATTACGATATGCCATTTTATGTCTCTATCATTGACTTAGTATTCATATGCGCATTGCAATTAATTAGTGTTAGAATCAAAGGTAGTGAGGTAATCTGTACCGATACAGGCTGCTTAATGTTTCTCCTTTACACCTAGATATGGTGGTGCTCCATTAAATGGAAGCTCATATGCAGACAAGCGAATAACTTCTGGGAGAAAATTACTAGTTTCAGTTCCCAACCGTTATTTCTCCCTCGTCAGATCACGTTGAGAGACGACTAATTGTAGCATCGCCAGGAATACACAGGAAGTAGAAAAAAGAGTTCCGCCAAGAACAATAACTCTGCATTAAATCTGTGATCGATTTTCATGCTGCACGATTTTCATGGTACGCCAGCTTACATTGAAGTAAGTCATGACAAAAACAAAAAAATGTTGGTTTGTTTAAAGATTTTAAGATAAATTAAATATATTTCATCTATGACTGTTTAATATAAAGACGAAATATGTTTTATAAATGGAAAATATGATTCAGCATGTTTGCCAAACGGTGTAATGTGAACTGAAGTTTTACAAAATTTCGATGCAGCCACCTCTACTTACAAAAACGATTTTCAGACTTGATCAACATGCATTTTGATTCATGTGTAAATGTCTGAAACCACCATTTTCCTACTAAATACTGATAAGGATATGTTGCTGTTGAAAATTATCTCCCTTTATCTATAGTGTATTTTAGTGATGGACACAATATTAACCCAATATGAATATTACAAGGAAAAAACTTTTATGTGGGTATCAGTGAATAAAATGCACCATATCATTATAACTTTATAGTTAAATTCTCAAAATTCCTTTATGCAGCCCCCCCCCTCCCCTCCAACTTGGTTTCACATATTGCCTAACTGTAGACTGCTATTAACATAAGTATACAAATGGTAATTCTAGAATGATTGTTCTTGATTGGGATTAATCATGTAATGACAATGAGGTTGGCTAAAGCTGTTTTGACCAATTATCATGATTATTGGAAATAAACAATGACTCGAGGCTTTAATTCCTTTATGCAGCCCCCCTCCAACTTGGTTTCACATATATTAACATAAGTATACAAATGGTAATTATAGAATGATTGTTCTTGATTGGGATTAATCATGTAATGACAATGAGGTTGGCCAAAGCTGTCTTGACCAATTATCATATTTATTGGAAATAAACAATGCCTCAAGGCTTTTACACCTTTGTAATACAATCATGAATTAACACATTTATATAATATTATAATTAAACATTTGTCTAGTTTCTACTCATATATCTCCATGTTGTCTGTAATTATATCTTAACATCTACATCTGCATAACACTTCTTAACTTAATATGTTGAAGATTACAAGAAGGCTCATAGTAGGGAAACAATTCAAAAACTAATCATATTTACAATAATTGCAGCAATAATAATTATAAATAATGAAAAAATAAAAATAATAATTAAATAATAAATTAATGAAATTGTAGCTTTACACAAAAAGTTAACAAATTTACACCGAAATAAAACCTGAACAAACAGAATACTTTATTTATTATGAATGCAGACAAAAGACCAATTAGGTCATAGCATTACAAAATTGAAACACATATACACATATTATTATACAAAAACAGCTAGCATATTAAGACTGTTAGGGGTCTCCTTTCCTAAATACTGACAGAGATGCTTGTTGTTGTTTCACGTTCATGACATAACCAGCAACCTCAAACAATATATACATGTATAATATGGGATTAAAAAACTCTCTTATATACTTTTTGACCATCAAATAACGAATGTCTGCCATTACTAAACATTATGATAACTATCAAAATGAGCTATAAATGTTATCTTTTGAAATACATGACTTTCTTAAGGTGGGTTTACATGATCAAACTTTTTCAGCAAACTTTCTTCAAACTTTGCCTGTGTACCTGTTTCCAACTCAAGTTTGATCATGTAAACACCCCATTTAACATGTTGCACAACTCTTCCTACTCTAAACCAATATTTGATTGAGTTGTCAAACTCAAGTTGAAAACAGGTGCACAGGCAAAGCCCTCATAATAGTTATATTTTATACATATTTTTTACGTTTTGTAAAACACGAAGGGAGATAATTCATAAAATTATCATTTTTTTTCTCCCTACAAGTCACCAACAGTAACTTTTTTCTTCATTGTTCTTACAAGTCATGAAAAAGGTACTATTTTCTGGTGATGTTACTTTTTTGAAAGCTCAATACATCTGGAACTGTTAAACCTTGGAGGACTAAATTTAGTGGTCTTATACATTGTAGTTTGTGGTATGAATTTGTTACCTCGTCACAATACATTTGACTTTACCTTTTTGCATGCTTCAAAGACTTGAAACAAAAATATATGTTTAGATGAGTATCTATATGTTAATAAAATTGAGTATGCATATACACATATATGAAATTCACAGATTTTAAGTTGAGGAACAGTTCCAAATATAATTGAGAATAATTTTCCCAAAGGTCCAATCATTAGGCCTAAAAAATTCTGTGTTTCCGGTAACATCTTTTTCAAAATTAGGGTCAGAAGGTAGGGTTTTTTCTTTTTTTTAATAATAGATTTGCAAGGAATTGACATCAAAGCCTACAATGTACCAGTTTTGAACCTCCACAAGACAATTTTAGTCAAAAATCAATGACGAAACTGCAGAAAATTCATATATTTTATTTTTTGACACCATAAAAAATTAGGCATCAGAAACACAGAATTTGTTTTTAGGTCTTATAAGGAGTTTCACACATCCTTAGCTCTCCATCCCCATTTGTAAGTTATGGGTGATAAAATAGTCAAGATTCCAATCTATATGGGAGAAACTTTTGTTTATCTGAAAAAAAAATCTCTAGTTTAAGAAATGTCATATGTTCTTGACATTGGGTAAAATTCAAAATTTAACTTGGAATACTTGTAAAGTGATATTATGCTTTTGCCAATATGAATTAAATAATTACATCACAAATCTTTATTTCTATTTTCAGATACTTTTGAAAGAACTTTAACCATATTCATGTATAGGTAGACCAGTCACTGATACACTGTGAGTATATTTTGTATAAACAATATTTACACATTTCAAAAACCTTGAATTGAAAATAAAAATACATTACCTTAAAAAGAGGTCTTAGTTCCTCAAGAAAATGTAGGTTTTCTTAACTGTCACAGATTATAGTTGTACAAGTAAAGAAATTAACCTATATAAGTAACATATAACTCACAAAAATTATCTCCCTTTTTCTTTCTATTGAGGTTAACTTGTTTAGGAAAAAAATATAGGTTAGCCTGCTTAAGCTAATGATCTATTTCATGCTTAGAAAATGAAGTTCATCTTGTATTCGTACGAAAAAATTCAATTACTTTATTTTTTTTTTCAGATAGTTTTGAAAATACTTTATCCATATTTAGACGTTGTGAATTTTAAAGTATTGGTAGACCAGTCACTGATACACTGTGAGTACAAACAATACTGTTGCAAAACCTATAGTTGAAAATAATAAAATAAAAAAAACCCAAGTTTGTGGATAAAAAGCAGGCAAACTTACGCCAAATAACTATTTCATGCTTATAAAAATGAGGTTTAACTTGTATTAGTACACAAAAATTATATGACTTAAAAATCAAAATGGAGTGAACTTGACGTTTTAATAAAGTACTTGTATTTAAATTCATGTATATTATATTCAAAGCAATAGTGTATGTACTTTTGCTATTTCAGCCAAATGGCTAGAAGTGCATTTTGGGCTTGGCCTTACTTTAGCCATTCTGCAGAAAATGCTATTTCTTTTAATAATCCACGGGATGCCCTTATGTATAGGCTTCTTTATGATGAATATTGCATAATTGAGAGTGATTCAGAACTAGAGGAAAGTTTGTCAAATCCCATAACTGAATGTAATTGTGAGGCATGCATAAATGTCCATGGAAGCAGGGATTCAGTCTTTGGTGACACGATTTATTCTGCAGATATATTTGCAAAAAGCTCAGTCAATTCTAGCGATGTCACTGTGTGTTCAGGAGAAGCTCCATTAAGATTTTACACAGAGGATTCTTTCATCTATGGACAACAGGAAGAACTACGTTCATTACCATCACCATCATCATCATCATCATCATCATCATCAGAAATAGTTGATATTGAGGTATCTGATGATGAAGACAGAAGGGTGTTTCTGCATGAGGCATGTGGTCAGCATGTCACTACTGATGATGATGATGATTATGATGATGCTGTTGATAGTTTTCCTTCACAATCACTGCTGAAGCCTGCTCAAAGTTTTCGAGACTGAATTTATTTTTATGCATACATTCATTAATAAAATATGTTGTTATTAATTAATTAATAAGTAATAAAAATGTTGTCATCAATATTTATTATGTTGCCCTGCCCAAACTGCATTGCAGCCAACAATGTACAAAAAGGTGAGTTGATCTAGAGTTATCATTACAAAATGATCTCATTCCAATGGCAGAATAACTCCACCCTTAAAATTACATCTTCATTGTTATAATATGACATTCACATTTGTCACAAATTAACTATTTTGATACCTCTAACCTTTGCATTTTATCATTGAAGTAAAAAGGATGTAATGTATGAGCTAAAGACACAAAATCCACAGATGTTAACAGAAGTCAAGCAAATTAACAGTACACATAATTATTAACTAGTATATCTTCCGTATTTTTCAGTTAAACAATTTCTAAAAAATAGAATCTATAATCTATATGGGTCAATGTAAAGACATTGTAAAAAATAGAGACGCCCATCACATAATACATTGTAACAATACAAAAATCAGGGAAAGTGTGGATAGTATAGCCATGTCATAAAAACAAGTACTTGAGGTTTTTAGGGATGTATATTTAAAAGAAAGAATATGGAATATATGCCAGAAAAAAATGATCCACATCTCACATATATTATAACAAATATTCCAAATCAAAATTTTATAGTGTGTGAAATTATATTCTGGATTTATCTTCATCAGACAGGCTAGGGGCAAAAAATAGGAAGACCGGTTGGTTTTCTTGTTCAAAATTTATTCCAAAATGGCTTCATTTCAATTTGTAGAAGTCAATAATGTAATTGAATCCAATTAAATTAATTATGTAATAAAAAATTATATAGTTTTTTATATCAGAAGATACAATTTTTAATAGAAAATTATTTATTGATTTTGACCTTCGGCCTCACTCAATATTGTTTTTTGGTGTATTAAAACTCATATGGCCATAGGCCTTTATAAAAGTCTATAATTGTATGTGATACATTGTAATTGTTGTTCTAAGAATTTATTTTTTACTGTAGAAATACGGAAAGACACAAAAGATGAAAACTGAAAACTAAGTTGAAACAGAAAGAATTTATCATAATGCCTACAGGTGAGTTGAATTTTGTATAATTTTTTAACACTTTATAATACAACATTCTTTGAAATAAAGGACATTTTTATTATGTAGGAAACTGCTTATTACACTGGTCATTTTCACAAATGTACACGAACATTTCCCATCCTTAGCATATATTATACCCCGTTTCTGGATAAGTTTACAACAAGGATATACCAAGGTCGGTGGCTCTCTCGGGGCACTCTGGCTGTCTCCACAAGTAAAACTGGCCGCTGCGATATGACTGAAATATTGTTGAAAGTGGCGTAAAACCTCAATCATACAAACAAAACAACAAGGATATAACCCATCCCAGCATTGGCACACTGATGTCTTGTCGATGTAAATCTCATTTTGCTTGCTTGATTTTGCTTATTGTCATTGATGTTTATCAATGAACTACATGTTGCACTGTAACTACCATTTTGCTTGCTTTTTCTTATTGTCATTGATGTATTATCAATGAATGTACATGTTGTACTGTAACTACCATTTTGTTTGCTTTTTCTTATGTATCTATTATACAACTTTCAGCTTATTGATGTAGGTAATTGGTGATTACTAACAATGACACAAATCCCATCTGTACGTCGTTCAACGTTTAACCAAAAAGGTGGCCTTAAGTTTATTTTATGATAGCAAAAATTTTACAAGGCTGGTATCAAGCTCATTTATCATAATAGATATCATCTATTTTGAAAACTGAGACATCAAAAATACATTTAACCAACTAGCAGAATTAAAGCTGTTATAAGAGACCATAATAGAGTGAAAGCATCGAAAAATCCAGAGGATTGATGTTTTTGAAAGCTCATTATTTAAATTACCCAACATTAACCATAATCCCAAAATAGCTTATGAATTCACTGAACTTTAACTCACAAATTGAATATAGTAAGGAATAAATTCAATAAGAATCTCCAGAGCTTACCAAGCAAGGAAACGGAAAGAAAAACAAGTAACATCTCAACATAAAAAGTTAAACGTATTGATAAATAAACCGAAAGATAAAATTAGAACAAGATCCACAACAACATAGACAGGAAATTATGAGGGCCATAAACCTTCACTGAAAAGCAGAGAAATCTAGTGCAAATTTTGAATATTTGCAATTGCAAGAGGAGCAATAATTATACTTACAAAATAAAGTGCTAGAACTGGAAGAAAATCAGCAGGAAAACAAACATTCTCAATAACACCAAGAGAGCAAGGTCGTGGATCACCTTATTCAAGTAAAGTTCGGGAAGATAACTAGTACGCTTGTAGAAGCTTAAACTGACTTAGAGTTATCTATCTTCCTACTCTGTCGAACATATGTGGATTTTTTCTAAGGGGTCAATCTGGATATTTTTTTAACTTTGGCTTGGGGGTATATAAAGATGTTTATTTCTACCTTTTCTTTTTATATTAGTTATTCTGTTGGCACTGAAATGGTTAAATATTTAGCAATGAACAAGCA
>JAULBM010326192.1:0-13268 GCA_032357055.1 Geukensia granosissima | reverse complement strand
CTTATATAGGTAGCCTGCATGTATCATGTGGAGTACATATGTAATTAAGGGAGAAAATTGAAAACTAAACTTAACTGAACAATTAAGGGTATGCAAAATTATTTAATGCTACTTTTAGTCTGCAAATTATATGTTGAATTAATATTTTTATTTCAAATAAATGTCATTAAAATAAAAAAAAAAACAACTTTTTATTGTATTTACTAAGATGTTTCATTAATTTATAAAAGGTCTTTGTACACCTTCACAAGGCCTCAATTTTTCTCCTTTATGTCACTCTTGAAAAAGGCATGCATCTATTATGTAGCCCAGCCTGGACACTGGTAAAAATATCTTATTTTGATATTCAGATTATGATATCACATGGTAAAGGTATATTCACCTGCATTGTTCCATGCAAGAATGTCACTTTCCCTCTGAAAATAATGCTACTTATAAAATTAATTTATATAGATACCTTATGGAAAAATTTTTTGGAAAAAGTGCAAAAAATTTTCCAAAAATTGTCAAAGGTCGTATATCTTACCTTTTGAGAATTCAGAAAAAAATTAGAAAAAATATCAAAAAATGAATTTTTATTTAATTTTTTTCAAGGTTTTATAGATCTCAAATGAACTATATTTCAACAGCAAATTGACTATTGTCTATGGTTAAAACAACAAGTTTATCAGTAGTTTGATAGATAGCCACATTTTAATTTAAAAAAAACCTCTATTAACAGCACATAAGATGGCAGCAGTTCCTGTAAAAATTAATTTAAAAATAATTCTAATATTCCAAAGGGGGAGACGAAAATCGTTAAATAATGAGACAGACAAGACCGTGGCCAACAACAAAAAAAAAAACGAAAAACAAACATAGTACACAAGCACTCCACTAAAGAGAGAGTAACACCAACCCTGAAAAAACTAGGGTGAGTTGAGGTGCTCCGGAAGGGTTAGCAACGGAGTAAATAATGTACCATATGGTTTCAATTTAACTATATCATTGATACTGTCATCATCATCTTCAAAATCAAATTATATAAATGTTACTACTCATGCACCATGTTGCTTCCTCACTTCCATGGGTAACACCAAAGCAAATAAAAAGACTTTCGATCATTTTCATAACACAATGTCCTTCTGAAGGATAATAATCATTGTTTATAAAGTCTATACTATGCCTCTTTATGTTTTCTTTTTGGTGTATGATTTAAATGGAAGTGCTCTAACGTTTGTTTTTTAAACTCATAACTGAACTGAAATGTCAAAATTGTTCACTGAATGCTCAAACATAGAACAATAAAATGTCATGCACGATATAAATAAATCTGAAATTTTTAATAGATTGAAATAAATTGAAAACTGTTTATCATTTTTCTATCATGAAATTATTAATTAATGTTTTTGTGCAAAAACTGACATAGAGGTTTTTGACCCGATTTCATTGGGAACGGAAAGAAAAATAAAAAAAGAGAAGATCTAGATGTGGGGTTAATGTCAAGAAACTACTCTTTGTCTCAACAAAATGGTAGAAATCTATGAATCTAGAGGAAGAACCACAATAGGAACAGCGTCCAACCTTCTACAAGGACTTTGAAAATAATTTTAGAAGTATAAAAATGTATTTTAAAATTGATTCGCAGATACTTTAAGCTTAGTGCAGTGTTAAAATATCAAATAAAACGGTTTTAAAATATTTTGATAAATCAATTTTCATGATAGATCTTATCAAATATATATTAGCAACCATGAATATATTTCTGTTGTGAAAATTTTCACTAGTTTAGACTCTAAATTGGAACCATCATGACTGATTAAATTCTACAAACATTCTGAAATCTAAAAAAAATGATTGCAATTATATTATAGTGGTACAAATTGAAAACAATATTAAATGTCTTACTCTGTGAAAAATGTTGTTGATTCTTTTTGAACATTATACAGTATTTTTTGTAAACTGTGATCAATGCTGTTTGAAATGAACAAGATTTGTGGCATGACATTAGAACAGTAAACACAATTGACTTTAGTATTTATAACTTACAACCAAATTGTTATCTTGCGATACATCATTCAGTTTGGATGAAGGCGAACTATTGTATTTTTCCAAATGCTGCATTCATCACGTGCATAAGATACGTAAAACGTTCGAAAGCTTGTTAACCGAACTTCCATAATTATTACTACAGTATTTTATATGAATCTTGACACTACCTCATTTAACATAAGTTAATGTAAATAAATTTACTGTTTGATTTTTTTCTTGAACACTCGTGTTTAGCATCTATATATTTGAACAAATCTCTGATTCATATGAAATAGAGTTATGATGTTCTTCAAAGTATTTTTTCACATTAAACTGAAATAAAATAATTATCTTATTAAGGTTCAAAATATCTTTTTATTATTTTTGTTATCCGAGTTAGATGATATTTAACCAGTAGCTTAATTCAAGGATGAACATTTTGTCATACAGTAGCTTAAATTCAAGGATGAACATTTTGTCATACTAAACTTATACAAGTCGTGCCTAAGGGTTGAAAATTTTGATTTTTTTTCACTTAAATGTTTAAATTTTTGTCATCCAAAAACTTGTTTTCACAATGCCTTATCGGCCGGGGCCTTAGGAACCTGTTCTATTCTATTCTATTTATTTATTTCATAGCCGTAGAAGTGATTTTAGCAAGTTTCTGAAAGTGAAAAGCAAAAGAAAAAAGCAAATAAAATAAAAAAAAATGAATAACGAGGAAAAGGGTTATAAAGATGGAGGCACATAATCACTGTTCTGTTACTACTTGACAACTGATATGCTGATATGCGTCGACATTCTGGACCTGAAATTATTTTTTGTTTCTTTTAGCCGAAGAAATGCACTTGCAACTGAGGAATAATTGGCAAAAACTGGTGGGAAACATAGTTTGCCCCCCTCCCCGACTTTCAAAATGTAGGGGGCAATCGCCTGTCATGCCCCGCCTCCTCCGCCCATGTTTTTGTTCAAATAAAGCAGTTGGAAATTTGACAGGAAATCGTTTCTTTAGAAATTTTAGAGGATTGGTAAGGGTAAAATTTGCCCATCTTAAAACCATAAAAAATAAGGATTTAATGAAACCTTATAAGAAGCCGTTTAATGGTATACAGACATAAAAAGAAATGTGGGGATAAAAAGTTACCATTTTTAAATATCAATGCAACCAATCAAATAACATTCAGCATGCTATTATCGCCATATATATGATAAACAAAGGCGTATTTAATTACATGAATCATTGTTAATGGTTTCTGCATGTTGAAAACAAATGTTCGCTTTTTAAAACAGGTAAATTGTCAACCATTAATTATTTATAAATAATGTTAAAAAGTATGCTAATTATGTATCAATTTTCAACTTCATATTTAGTTGCTGTAGGGATGTTTTCTTCATCATTCTGGTTGTCAAGTTTTCAGTAATATTTGGTAAGTACATATGCAATAGTAAAATTAAGAAGAACAGATATGAACTAATTTAGCAGAAACGTTTGGTTTAAGAGAAAACAAGCTTGGAGTGCTTATGTTCAAAAGCTTGAAAATAAAATTCAATTTTCAAGTTAATTCCTTTGTCACTGAGCTGTAACTGCTTGTTGATTAATGTAAGCAAAGAAAAATACTAAATTCGGTGACTATGTTGACCTCATCTATTCCACTGAACTTGAAATCAAAGATACTACAGAAACAGAAATGTCTGCTTCTTACCTAGACTTACACCTAGAAATTGACAGTAAGGGCGGGTTGCGAACAAAATTTTACGACAAGAGAGATGACTTTGATTTTCCGACTGTAAACTTTCCGTTTAAGTTTAGCAACATTCCAGACGCACCTGCATAGGGAGTGTATATCTCTCAATTGATACGCTACTCCAGGGCGTGTGATTCCTATCAGGATTTAATTGATAGATGGTTGCAGCTGACTAGAAAGCTACTGAGCCAAGAGTTTCTCAGGGAAAGATTACAATCATCACTCCGGAATTTTTCCGGTCGCCATCAGGATTTGATAGACCGGTACGAAATATCCATTTCACGGATGACAATGGATATCTTCCGATTGTCATTAATAGAAATCCGTTCCTATACTGGTTATGACTAACATCGATTGTGACTATACACCCTGGTTTTTGTAGGTTTCGTGTTACTCCAGCTTAAGTTTTCAGTGTATTGTTGTGTGCTCTATGTTTGTCTTTCGTTTCATTTTGTTGCCCATGGTCTTTTCTGTCTTCCGACTTAACGATTTCTGTTCCTATGGTATCATCGAATTCCTTTATTATGTATGCTATAGTCCTTCAGGTAACCTAAAAAAACTAACACGAAAGACATTACCTGGTTACACAAGGGTCATCGTCAACTGTATTTTTTGTTGTAATAGCTTAAGACACTTCAATTATCAGTATGGATAATTTGAATGGACTTCAAAAGTGAATTTAATCTTAACACCAAAGTCTTCTGCTGTAGAAATTATTAATTAAATAAGATAACATGTTGCAGAATTTGGTAACAAAAGGGCAATTTAGTGAAACTACTGACAGTGACAGTACTGAAATTTTTGATAACACTAATGACATTTGTGGTAGCGCAAATGACAATTTAAAAGCAGTATCTAATAAAAAAATTATGTATGCTTTAAAAATACAAAATTACCATTATACAAAAATGGAAAATTTAGGTATGCTATATGGACATATCAAGGAGTAACCTCACATCAGTAGCATTAGAACCAAAACATATATAAGAAGTCAAAGATCCAAATATTACAAAAGAATATGTAATATTCTTACATTATAAGAGTATAATATACTTCCCATTTTCTATTTCCTGTCTATATATGTTTATAATGTCATTTACAAATTAAACCCATGGTTTCTTTGACTTCTAATAATATTTAAACACTGTATCAAATTTTGACACCGTAGTAAACGACAACTAAATTTCCTGATCGGTTGCTTTTGAGTTTTAGGCCCTGTTCACATTAGGCTTAACTTATTACAGATTAACTTATTCTGGTTCAACTTAAGCCAGTATACAGGTAACCTGCTGCGTTCACACTAGTGTTGGGGTTGTGGCTTAACTTAATCCGGATTAAAATTGCAACGTAGAACTCAATAGACCAAATGTAACGTTACTACTGATCGTCATATTTAATCCACATTTTGCGTTCACACTACAGTTTAATCCTAATTAACTTGATCAGGATTAACTTATTTCGGATCAAGTTAATCCGGATTAAATAAAGACTAGTGTGAACGCAATGTGACTTACTCCACATTAACCCGAGTTAATCTGGATTAACTTTTGTAGTGTGAACAGGCTCTTAAACTAGCATTCGAGGCCGATATTTTTGATGTATCATGTATTAGTTTTAATTGTATTTGTTGTTGGCTTTCATTATCAATCTCAGTGGTTAAATCCATATCAACCGATTTTTAGTGTATTTCAATGCTGTTTTATCACACCACTGTCCCGGGTTTTGGATTGCTCACAAACTGGTTTAACCCTGCCACATACATGATGTGCCTAGCCCAAGACAGGAACCTGTATTACAGTGGTTTTAATTGTTTAATTAGTCATCTATAATTATTTGTTCACCAATTTTTCAATAGATTAGGTTGATTGCAGGGTTTTTTGAAACATAATAGTTTTACATTTTGTGTTTTGGGGGCCTTTTACAGCTTCCGTTATTGTATGGACTCCAGTTCATTATTTAAGGCGATAATGGTACCTGTTGATGTTTAAATTCGACTGTGATCTGGTGCATGTCTGTCATATGAACAATCAAATATGCATACACATATAAAACTAATAAACAAACAACTATAAACAATGCGTAACTAAACTGAAAAATCGATAGTGAACGCAGGTGGTCCAAAAGAATAAGTTGAAACACACCCGAAGCATTGTCCATTACCCAATCCGTTATTTGTTAGATATTCTAAAAGAAGTAAAACAGAGGTTAAGGTACCATCACAGTACAAATCTTTTGCTGTAATTATGCCCTATAATTTTTTTGTTAATACTAAAGCTAGTATACAGTTGTATTATTTTTGAACAAACGCTTTAATAATGAATAAGCCAATAGAAATTGTTGCCTTCCTCGGTGTTCCTGTCCGACCTTGCCCATTTATCTCAAATATTTAAAAGTCAAATGATTTTCCACGTGATCACTTATGTACGTGTCATAATTGAATTTATATTTTTTTCTTAATTTATAATACATGGTTCGTGTGGCTTATAGTAATGTTTAATTGTCATTTCAATTGGTTATTGACCTAGCATATCATGTGATTTCCCTATTGTTTGGCCTCTACATTGTAAGGCCTGTGCTTATGACGCAAATGAAAGACATTCTACGACTAAAATTAATTATAGAATATTTCATATTTTTATATTGATCTTTTCTATTTTCATTATTATCCAAACATAATCTCTTGATTAAAGCAAACAAAACAAAATTCAATAGAAACCACATCCAGGAAGTGACTTGTAAACTATTTATAGCAATAAAGCAATATACTGGGAATTTGACAGTGATCTTGTGAAAGAATAGTAAGAAAAACAAAATATTCAAATATGTAAGTGAAATCATACATTCAGATAGTTTTCCCCCAATTTTGTGTTGTAAATATTTACATACCAATTATTGTTCTTGTTATCATTATCATTTAATTATATGTCTGCCCGTAACCCGGAGGAACACCTTTGAAAACAAAGCATATGGTTTAAGTTGGGATCTTCGTTGAAATTTGGGTATGTAAAAGTCACAATTTAGATTAAAGTTGATCCATTTAAGACGGTTTTCTTTTCAAAGATTGAAATACAAAAGTGAAAGTCAGGCTTCTGGTTCCAATTATACCCCCCCCCCCCAAAATCATCCTAGTTCACCCGTCAGTAGTTGAAAAAAGCAAGTGCAGGTTGCTATTTTTAATTGGCGAACAATTATCAGACGAAACTAAATTCACTACTTTCACTTTTGTATTTAATTAAATTCTTCACGACGTCATTTTATGCGAATAATATCATAAGTTGGTGAGTAAAAATCTAAGATTTAAACGATGGGCTTATCATCTTCCAATATCTTTAGTGTAAAAAGAAATACATAAAAAAGGGGGGGGGGGGGGTGTGGGGTAACTATTCATGACACAAAAATCTCATATGTATAAGTAAATTCCAAGCAAAGGAACAGCGCTTTGATTGATGTTCTTAATTCATCTCAAAGTCACAGTGAGGCCTCAAACACCGTTTTGAGCAGAATTCTTTGCTAGATGTCGACGACACCACATCAGTGCATTGAAGAATACAAATGCGGCTAAGGTCGACAAATAACAGATAACCACGGGCAAAGAAATCTTAACAAAATCTGTCATAAGTTGCCCGACACTAATACATACAAAATCAAATACAAAGTTTAAACCAACACAGGGCACATCAAGATTTAAATGACTTGGCGGTTTTAAATAGCTTGAAGGGCTGATAGTAAATAGATGGACTGCTAGATAATTTTAAATTAAGACACTAGCCAAAAAGAAATAAATGACTTAGGCGTACACTTAGAGCTATAGTTATCTCAAGAATAATTACGCCATAACTGTGAAATATAAGAGCATACGTATTCCAGCACGAGGAGATTTTCTACCTTCTCCACACAGCACAAGAAACAAATTCTGCACGAAAATAGAAAAAAGGGGGATATGGTGTAAATATTTATGACACAAAAATCTCATATGTACAAGTAAATTCCAAGCAAAAGCCCTTATAAAGTGATTATTATATCTTTTGTTCTCTTTTAAGTTGATGAGAGGTTAATAATGCATATTCTAATTAAGACTTCCACGATACTCCGGGAAAGACCTTATTGTATTTCTTCTGATTTCGCCACTTTTGTGAAAACCTATGTAAAGACATACCAAAAAATTTTGTAACAAGAAGCGCACACATGTAGATTTTTACCAGACGACACTGACAAGACCAAAATTTTTCCTTTACGCAATTGTCTCCTTGAAACCCAAAACTTCTCCCTGAAATCCAAAACCCTTGTTACCAAAATACTCATAAACCGTAACAGATACTTGACTAAATGTATCGGAAAAAAATGTTCATTGTCCGAAACTTTTTGGTCGAAGAGTCTGTTAAGAGTTATTGCCCTTGAAATAATTGATAAAACCCATTAACAGTCAAAACTCTCAAGCTTAATTTCTAGAGTCCTAGGACCTTCACAAAACAACTTAAGACCATTTTGGTAGATTTAAAAAGATCAAATTTCAAGGTATTTTTCCTTGTTATCATTTAAACTCGGAAACAGTAGATAGCTGATGATATGTAATGGAGAAAATGTGTATCTGTAAGAGATCTCCATTTGTTATATGGGTCCAAAACTATTGGACCAACCATTGAGGACATAGGGCCCAAAAAAATTTTGGTCCAAAATGATAGATTTTTTTTGTTGATAATGTCGAAAAATAACAGTAGGAGATAGAAAGAAAATTTGAGTTGCAAAATGTTCAGCTTAGTTTTTGGACTCGATTTTGGGGAGGTTTGAATCCAGCAAAACATATTTAATACCAACTTGTGTATAATTCACCTGTCCCAAGTCAGGAGTCAACGCCATTTTTTTTTTTTTATCTATGTCTGTGATTCACATTGGTTTTTTGTATTTTTCTGTATAATCTTGAGGCAAGATTTAATAACATGCACAATTTATTTGTTTAGAGCGATGTAAAGCTCGCCACAAGCGTTAAATGCATCCTTGTCGAAGAACATGTGGTGGCCTTCAGATTAATAATTTCTTCCGTTTTTAAGGAAAATGGAGTATGCTGCCCGTATCATCTCTTTTGAAACGACCGCAATAATGGTGGTCGTATTATGGAATGGTGTTGTCGACATCATCATCGACGTCGTTGGCTTTGGGCTGTAGACAGGCTTACTTTCGTTGTACTTTTTATATATCCAAGGAGAAAAGAAACCGTGCATTTGTATGTTATTTCGATTATATATTAAATTGCTCGTTTTTTTCATACTTACGGGATTTACTCAAATTTTTTACAGAAAATTTACCCAACGAACATTTGCATATTTTTGTGAAAATTTCTTTCTTTTTCAAATCACCGTTTACGAGATTCGAAAAACCAATCAACATTTTGACACAAATATTGACATTAATTAATGACCCTTTTTCAAATTTCATCAATATTTGGAAACATGCTATTGATTTCAACAACATGTGTCAAATCCAAAAACCATTTTGAAAATTATTTTTTTACAGACTCTTTCAATCCCCCCTCTCTAAAGATCAACGAATTATCAAGCAATTGGGATGATTTGTTTTCTTTTGATATTTGATATGATCAAAATCTCTAACTTAAACAAATAAAGAAGCTAGTTTCCTAGTTTTATTAAATATTTGCAATTAAATGTATGAACAGTTTCTTTTTACGTTAGTACATATATTTTTGGATAATGGTACTGGTTTTTTTCAAACACAAAAATTTACCACAAAAATTGAGTTCGTAGTATGGTATGGTGCTGTTGTCCTCAGCGTTGGCGTTGGAGGTTTCCACACGATAATTGTTTTTCTAGTAAACCGATTCTTTTATATTTAGTGACATTGATTGTTGATACTAGAATGACTAGATAAGAGTTTGTATTTTTGGGGTGATCTAGCCCCACAATTTTTTGGGGGGACTAAAAGGTATGTTTGTCTTATATTTTGATGTCAGTAGTCTATTTCTTACTTGATTTTGATGAGTTTTTTTCTCTGTGTTCCTCACGCCTGAATCAATTTAATGAGTCACATGTGCCATGACCCTTCTTCTAACCTTTTCGAGATATAACGGGCCGAAAAATTGCCACGCCCTAATTTTGGAAAATTTTGTAAAATTCAACGTTGATTATAAGGAATCCTCAGGAAGTTGATATACTTTTAGAAGGTATTAATGACAAATGTGAATTTATACGAAAAGTAAAATTATCCTATTATATTGACCAATTGAAAGTTTTGATATAAAACAAATAAAAATATGTGATCATATTTCTTAAAACTCGAAGTAATTATTTGGCTGAAAAATAAAGATATGTTTGTTCATAATCTTACACAGTTAATGTAAAATATTTTCGTTTACGTAAATATTATGGTTTAAAGTTGTCCGTCGCGCTCTTACTCAAAGCTAGTACTCTTTGTCCATTTTTTCTGACAGGTACTTGGCGAGATTTTTTTATATGCCATAATACCTAGGTACTTGGCGAGATTTTTTATATGCCATAATACCTTTAGTGTATAGGTATTATGGTATATAAAAAATCTCGCCAAGTACCTGTGTTTTTTCTTAGAAATATGCGTCTTTTTTCAATGTAAAATTTATTTTCATGTTTTTTTAAAGTTTTTTTCATATTTGCAATTTTCGGATTTTTTGTTTTTTTTTGTTGTTTTTTGTGTGAATTACATCATATATATTTTAAAAAGGTTATTTTTTCCTCCCCTACTTTTGTCCCTCGCCTCAACGCAAATGGGACATAGAAATACTGGAGGCCGTTTAATCATTTTGTCTTTTCTTTACCTCGGGAAAATGATTTGATCAATGGCCTGAATACCCATCAAAATATTCGGTTGCCATTTTGATTTAACTGATTTTACAGCAGTAATAGGGCTTTGTTTACACTTTGGAAACACTATATAGGCTCAACTTTTCGATGAAAGCTGTACAGATTCTAGATCGTCAGAAAAAAAATTTCTGTAAAGGTGCGTTTACAGGATCAATCTCCTTTCGTCAAACTCGCTCATGTTCCTTCAGACTTTTGCTGTGCACCTGTTTTCAACTCGAGTTTGACTGTGTAAGCACCTCATCCAACGTGTTTGAAAACTCCATCAAATATTGGTTGAAAGTTGGAAGAGTTGTACAACATTTTTGATGGGGTGTTTGAGTTGAAAACAGGTGCACATTTAAAGTTTGAAGAAAAATAGATCGTGTAAACCCACCTTAACATTTTCACAAAACTTATGTAGAAGCTTTATGTCAACAATATCCTAGACAAGTTTGAAAATGGGTTCAGTCAAAATATATCTAGGGAGATGGGATGGTTCATATTTTTATTATTTGATTCGTTTTAGGATCATTAGACGAAATACTATGTTGCAAGAAAGGTTAACAGATGCTTTGACCTTACAAAAGGTGTCCCAATATAACACTATGAAGTTGCTAGATAAACACAAAGCTGGCAGAAATTTCAAAGAAATATTAAAGGACGATTCTTTGAATCATGGCCACCCACGGACCTTAACAAAAGAGGAAAAAGAGGATATCAACAACAACATATCATCATTTGACAAATTTCCCGAATATGGTAAAACACTAATAAAAAACACGGAAAAAGAGACTGGGTTATGTAATACCAATGTGGCTTGTCAAACGGAGGAAGATTCAGTTGAAAAACCTACCGTTAATACCAGAGATTTAATACACATTATTAGAAATGCCGGTAGCCGTGAATCAAAGTTAAAACTACAACCATTTGAAGCATTGTGTGAAGTTAGGTGGGACTCCATAATGGAGACGCCTCAAGAAAGACAATTCACCTTTTATGCAACGTGGTCGCAGAGAGGTGGTCACTGGTGGCCTCCAATATTGGCAAACGCAGGATTTTATTATCTCGGGAAAGAACTTGCAGTTCAATGTTTTAAATGTAAAATAATCACAGATGTAAGAACCTGGTATCCAAAGGAGACACCAAGCGAAGCCCATGCGAGAATCAATCCTGCTTGCGAATTTGTAAAACAGAACAATTTTGTTCCAAAACAATTCTTTGCCAACGATGAACAGACTGATATGCAACTCAAAAGAAACACTATGTTAGATATGCCTGGAAATAGAGATGTTGACACAGACGATAGATCTGGTCAGTCTTATGTGTTAAGTAGTGGCAATGCAAATACTTCTTGTGATCATGAGTGTCAATCAGATAAAAGGCATGACGTTTTTGTGGACAGCAGCAATAAAAACGATGTTATTACAGTACAAGAAATGACGGATGATATGAACAGCCAACTTACAGTAGATCATGCCTTCACATCGAGAGAAGACGAAACACCATATAAGTATCCTCAATATCAGGCATATGCATCTAGACTAAGATCGTTCGATAGATGGCAGTTTTCTCATAAGCAAAAACCCCATACTCTTTCAAGTGCTGGGTATTTTTATACAGGTAAGAAATATTATGAACTGCTTTGTTTTTCTTGGTTGTTTGTTCTTTTATACTAACGCAATGTTGTGGTATAAAGGAATCACCCGGTCTCTCTGTCAGTGTGTTAACCCTTCGTCCACATACATTCTATGTGCATCTTTTTCTTTTTCTTTTTCAGTTCTATGAATTTCAATGAAACTTTACATGAACATAAGACAATATGTGTAGATATGCATATATTCTTTCATTAAAATAGGAGGGAGCGAATTTATCTTGTCTCAGTCCCAGGGAGATAATTCACCTTGAAAAACTCAGATGGGGAGCGGGGGTATCATATGCTAGTTTTTCCCACAGCATATCTTGTGTTTGTTTGCATTTTTTTGTTCATAAGCGTTCAGTAATATTTTATAAATGACTTTCCTGTATTTATAAGACCCAACGACATTTCCACAATTTCCACGGTTTTGGCTTGGATAATATTTTGCTTCATTTTGGATTGTTAATTTAAACGAAATACCTTTAGTACTAGGGAATGCTTAATTTGATCTAATTAAAGTACAAATTCATAGAAGTTAATTTATGCAAAGAAATGAAATTAGCTGATCTTATACCATTCATAACTAAATAGGTATGTTAGTATTCCCACTCTTCAAATTGATTGATATGTTTGTTGTTTAACTTCCAGTGGAAAATATTTCATGCACATTCAGAACAGAAACAAGTAAATAAACAATAAAATCAATATGTAAACTGTGACCAATGGAGGGACTTTGAAAATGCCACTGGAAACATTGCGGGTTGGATAGGGAGCGGAAAATTTAGCCTTGTAACTAGCCGTCCACTGACGACTCAAAATGAGCTGTTACCAGGGGTCTTTAACTACAGGTGCAGAGCGCGTAATAAAAACATATACTAAATATACTACCGTCTATGTAGTATATTTAGTGTATGTTTTATTTTGCGTCCTGCCCCTGTGTCTTTAATCTGCTTTTTACGTGGCATTTCCTTAACACGGGGCGTCTAAAAGGTCGCCGTTGAGACGAATTGACCATTTCTAAATCCCCATAATCAGGTACGCCCCTCAAAG
>JAULBM010326181.1:0-13268 GCA_032357055.1 Geukensia granosissima | reverse complement strand
CTGTTGTTGAGTAGTTATATAAAATAAATACAAGATCATATAAGCATAACATTTCATGGCAACAGTGTCTACATGATTTTTTTTTAAAGTTTTAGTTATTTCACAAATTTCACAAACTGTTATCATAAGCAGTCTTATGAAATTTTGAGACATTGCGTTTCCCTTTTATATTGTAACATTTAGTGGTAACGGATAGTTGGACCTATTTTCATATTATAGTGCCTGTTTGATTGGCTATTTTGATTTGACTTGAACTTCAATATGAAGTTTCCCTGTTTTTACTTTCACTTAAGCGAGAGAAATCCAAAGACTAACCGAAATAGTGAAAGAAAAAAGTCGATATACATGGCAAACCAAAGAACAAGGCAGAGAGAAAGCACGACAAAAGAAGATAATTAAGAAGATAATACAGAAAACTGAAAAAACTAACAATTCAACGGATGTGAAACCAGATTGTCCGGAAGGTAAGTAGTTACAGCTTTAAATACACAAACCCTTTAAAAATATGAATTCAGAAAATTTATTTCACAGACGTATATGAATTGTGTCCTTTTTTAAATGTTTGTATTTCTATAAGGCGTAATGACAGTTCCGTTATATTTATGAAGGTTTTTAATTTCAATAATTTTAACTGCCCTCCATTTAGCGAATACCAAAATTATACGAAAGTCCATAAAAGCAGCAATTAATAGCAAGATCTACCGTGTGTTTTACGAGGTCGCTCTCAAAGGTTTGATTTTGTCAATTTTATTTTGACGCAAGCATTTCAGGGAATGATGCTTTATTTGGTATTAAAACTTCAAAAGATGCAATAGGCATCTGTATGTTCTTTTGTAAAATAACCAAAATGTATGATTTTTGTGCCCTCTACAGAACTCTCCCACGTGCTCTACAGAGATAGAAAATATATATGAAAAGTAATCGGTGTAAATAGAATTTACTTTGTAAAATCTAGTACATATCTAAGGAGAAATACACCAGAGAAAATTTATTCAAAATGTATGTTATACTGATTTCCTAATTACCTGCAGAACAATGACATAATACTTAACTAGACCTTTAACTTCAGTTTATACTATATTAATCTTGTTACACTGAACAGTAGTAGGTTCGATCATTATCTGCCTCTGATCTTTCCAAATGAGCTTCACATTCAGGATTCTCCAAAAGTCATTATTTAACCGGCCTTGTCATGATCTTAATCTCGTAATAGTCTCTTTGGAGAAGACTTACACTAAAACGTGGCGATTATACCCTTTCATTTAATTTTCCCAGCAATACCAGATTATGGCCTATACTACACATCTAATACCTTATTCAGGAGCTTGTAGTTACCACAATTTTTTTCTCTTCATTGCGCAACCGCTGGATAAAAAAGACATTTCCAACAAGATTATGTATCGTCTAGGCAATGAAATCACTCGATTAACCTTAAACATGCTGCTGGTTTTCTCCGCAAGGAGGGTGGATATCATTGCATATGTTGGAGCTGTATTATAATCATTATTCACGCAAACAACAATGTTTGCCTTAAAATGACATTCCCTGGATTTGACAATGTATGATTTGATAGATGTGTATATATGTGGTATTCGTTTCCAAATGAATACAAGTACAATATATTAAGATACCGTGCCTTAAAGAAATGGGATAATTATGTAAATGCATAATTAAGTCAAAATTTAATGAAGTGAACACTAATTGATTAACCATAAACTGACATATAACATAAGTGGTCGACAATTAATGGTCTGCTGCACATTATAAACTGCTCAGTGTAGTGCACGATCGTCGAATGTTAAACTGAAACAAATTCCGTCTTAATGTTTTATGAGGAGTTTTAAGACGGAAAATTTTTCTTTTATGCAAAGTTCACTTACAAGCGTTCTGTCAATGCTTGACTGCGTTACCTAGGCAAAACAGCAATTAATTCCGGTTATAAGCAAATGAAAAACTTCATTTAAAATACTTTTGTTGATTTAGTATATTGGTTTTAATTGAAATTGAAGATAAAAATATAACTATAAATGCTAAAATAAGTTTTGAAATGTCATAATTTTTTCATGTAATTTTTCCAATAGAAATACCGTGTTTTTTAATTAACATGGTAAATGAACAACGAGTTTTAAGTTATAAGACAGAAGAAAAACACTCTATTCTCAACTGAATAATTATGTCATATTTTTAATTGTTATAAATAGCAGCAAAGTACTCTAGTGTAATATAGTATGATAAAAAGATAAGGTTTGAAGATACCTCGAAGATTAGGATTATTTGAATTACTTTTCCAAAAGATTTTCAGAGTTCAAAATTGAAATTTTCGGTTTAATGAAAAATAATAATTACAAAATTAAATACATGTAAAATCATTGTTTACAAACTAAATCGACAAATAGTTCGTCTCGAGATTGTTTTGTAGCTGAACAGAGACGACACGTACGATCTGATATTGCGGAAACCAATACATCGTTATCGGTCTTCACCTGTGAAAATTGTGTGAGAAATAAGTGATTTTACATTTGAACGCTAATCCTTTATTTCGGTAAGCGGCGTAAACAGTAAAGACCAGTTCTAACCCAACAACGTGACAGCTAAAAGCAGTCATTATATCTTATTCCTATATCTGCTCAAGAACAATCGAACCAGAGATTTGACCGAAAGCAATTTAAAGAAGACCTGATCCATGACTGCTTTTTAGAATTAGAGGATTTTTCTAATCTCTGCTCGACCATTTATATATCTGTTATTCATGACCACATAGAATTTTACTGAGACTGCTTGACCAGTCGCGAGTCTCAGCCTGGCCATTCGTGTCTCCGTTTTGTGACCAGAGATGGAGTTTTTCTATCTCTGCTTGACCAGTCGCGTCTCTGGTTTTATGTCTCTGTCTGACCAGTCATATCCCTGGTGTTATGCCCAGAGGTGGATATTTTTTTGTCTGGTCATGCAGTTGCACAACATGTATGTCCCGGGATGTAACTGCAGTCCTGTCGTATAAATCTCCGTTTATAATATGTTTTTCATCAAATAGATTTTTTATGTTATAAAATATAAGTTCTAAATTTTTGATAAATTTCTACTTTTTTATATTCGTATCTCATATTTTGCTAAATGTATCCAGTTAATTTTAACAGCGCTCAACTGTCAATAAAATTAGGTGTTTTCATGAATACAAAAGCGCTCATAGAACAAAAGCAGTCTTTTGACAAAAGCAGTCGTGAAACAAACACAGCAGTCGTACAACAAAATCAATCGTGCACATAAAATTGTGCAACTTCGCCCTTATGACAGCGAGGATCAAACCAGTCCAGATAATCTAGGAGAATGTTCTAGAACAGTCTCTGCTTTTTGCGTAAACTTAGCAGTCCCCAGAATTATTTAGAGTAGAGATATCTAACTTAAATCAGTCATAATCTCTGCTTTCAATTTAACGCGAATGTTATGTTATAACGGTTGAGAACTGTATATTGTATGGAAACAAACACAAAAACGAATACAAGAATAATCAAATTCTATATATAAAATCAGACCTTTATTCTTTTTCTGTAGTATCTTTGTTTTCACGTTTAATGCGATAGATGCGATCAACATAGTCATATTTAGAGTTATTTAGTGTAAGGACATCATCTTTAGAAGAACGTGATACCAAAGGATTGGGCCAACATTTTAAGGAAGACTGTAGGTTGTTTTCTTGTAGAAATCTGGCTACAGAAACTGTGGAACATCTAAACAACGTTGTGTGTTTGTTTTTTTCCGCTGCTGAACTTATATACTACAGCACAAACAGTCCTTGGTGTAAGGGAAAGTTTGATTGGTTACAGAAATATTCCACAGTGTTTGACAATAATAAATTGGGAAGAATTGCAAAACTACCAAATAATGCGTAAAAGAATGAACCAAAGCTTAATTTAAATTAATTATAATATAATGGTATGTGAGTTCGTTGTATGAGTTTTGAAATGTTCTCTTAATGATTTTCCTAATGGAGTTTTGTGCCTAATGTGGAGTAGTGTTAGTGGAGAGAAAATAATGTGGACATGCGGTGACTATAAGAATTCAAAACCACAGATATTCATATTATTCAAATCAATTGTGCGTTCATGTTATAGGTAAATGTAAAAACACTGACTCAATTAAACGACTTGACAACAATCTATTCAATCACAAACGTCCATAAAATAAACAAAGCACGTGGTGCACCATAAATAGTATCATTAAAATGAATATTAATGTAGTGTATTGCGGTTATATATACATATTGTGTATAATGCTGTTACTTGATTTCAACGCAGGTGTTTCTTGAACACAAACTGCTGATTTCAAGCAACGCAAACAATTAAGCGGGAAGATGACAAAATATTCACATCAATATTTCAAAGTCATTTGTGATATTACAGTTGTTTGGCAGTTGTCAATAATTGTCTTGGTGATTTATATTTTGGTTTTGTCTGGTAATGAAGCTGGTTGATCGCATGTAACAAAATTAATTTTTTACTGAAGTAATTAATGTCCAATTTAATTGTTCAAGCATAGCGACAATTAATGGCCGATCAAAGAATTACATGTTTCTACTAAGTCCATTGCTTTATTGTCTTGGTTCAGTTGACGTTTTAAACAGCGTTCTGTCAGTAGTGCTTACCAAATATATACAAACGGGTATATCCATTTTAAAACGGCTAGTTGGGTAAACAAGTCACTTTCCTTAAACCTTACTTAATAGAATGGTTTTTCGGAAATTTCAAGCCTTTATCTTAGAAATATTTTTATTATTAATTGTCAAGTAGTAGAGCCAAAAAAAAAAAACAAAAGTCAGTAGTAGAACCTAACGAGTCGTGTAGTAAAACATAAAAAAACAACAAAATTACAGCCCTCAACAGATGCTTTTCAGTCACATTAAACTGTTTTAAGTGGAGAATTTCCCATTGTAAATTTTTGCCTTCTTAAGTATCAAATATTAAAATTAAAATGATATAAACTATTTACTTGTATAAATTTTTGCATCAAGATGGGAAAGAAATTTTGCAATTACATGTTAAATTATTTATATGTTATTCTATGCGCATAAAATATGGCATTTTTTAAGGAGAGTTAACACTCTTTTGTTGATTCCATTAAGACTTTGCTTTTTGCTCCTGGTTCATTAAGCATTTATTACAATATAAAAACGAAAATAGTTTCGGTTAAGACTCATCAAGTTACATCATTTGAAAAATTTTATTCAGATTTAAAAACGGTAATATCATTTACTTTCAAAAAAGGCATTCTATGGAGTGATGTTAAAGGAAATACCACCTTTGTAATAAGCTGGCTTCCTATAAGAAATCATGCCTACGTAAATAAAAATAAATAGCTTTTAATACAGAAAGTCCTTGCGTAAATTGCACAAGGCTGTGCAAAAATCGAATTCTTCAAATTTCATGTAGATAGCCATCTTGTAGAACTCTCCAGCTTATAAGGCATCGATGGTGATAATTTTATTGATTATTACCGAAAGCTTCCGATTAGCATGTGACGTCACTAAGTCGGTTTGTAACTGATGCTGGACATGTAAATAAAGAATTTGATCGGTCAATTTTTAACTACTTCATTTCAAAATTATGCCATACTGTCAGGCTTTTAAACGTACTGCACAAATGAAAAAAGATATGTTCGAAAAGTTTTTTGTCATCTCCGATCCGAAAAAAAGTGCCGACAGTATCCATTTTGTCACAGTCGTGACAAATACACCGGTCCTCGTGCTGCAAATCTCTTCCTCCGTTACTGCATTCGGACATCTTACTACATAGTTCCTCGATCTTTTTCTCTCTAAATTCCTGCTCGAAATTATATGGAGTAAGTCCCAAATTTTCACTTTCTCTAGACATCAATGTTTACCTATTTACTTTCAGTTTACAAACCGTTTTCTTGACGTCACAACTAAACCAATCATGGCGGCGCACAATGGCACGGGAAATTCAAAAAACCATTATTTTAAAACAGCGATTTGAATAGTAAAAAGGGCAGATTCATATTTTTTAATTTGATTTTCATGACCAAGTGACCGATAAGCTTTAATATTTATAACTTTCAAAAAACATGGCCTTCTGCTTTAAGAGAGAATAATATAGATTATCAATATCAGAAAATTATGAAAGTTGCAAATGGACTGTTGTTGAGTAGTTATATAAAATAAATACAAGATCATATCAGCATAACATTTCATGGCAACAGTGTCTCCATGATTTTTTTAAAGTTTTAGTTATTTCACAAATTGTTATCATAAGAAGTCTTAAGAAATTTTGAGACATTGCGTTTCCCATTTATATGGTAACATTTGGTGGTAACGGATAGTTGGACCTATTTTCATATTATAGTGCCTGTTTGACTGGCTATTTTGATTTGACTTGAACTTCAATATGAAGTTTCCCTGTTTTACTTTCACATAAGCGAGGGAAATCCAAAGACTAACCAAAAAAGTAAAAGAAAAATGTCGATATACATGGCAAACCAAAGAACAAGGCAGAGATAAAGTCCGACAAAAGAAGATAATGAAGAAGATAAAACAGAAAAACTGAAAAAAAAACTAACAAATCAACGGATGTGAAACCAGATTGTCCGGAAATGTAAGTAGTTACAGCTTTAAAAACACAAACCCTTTAAAGAATATGAATTCAGAAAGTTCATTTCAAAGACGTGTATGAATTGTGTCCTGTCTGAAATGTTTGTATGTCTATAATGCGTAATAACAGTGCCGTTATATTTATAAAGATTTTATATTTCAATAATTTTAACTGCCCTCCCTTTAGCGAATACCAAAATTATACGAAAGTCCATAAAAGCAGCTATTAATAGCAAGATCTACCGTGTGTTTTACGAGGAAGCTCTCGAAGGTTTGATTTTACGCAAGCATTTCAGGGAATGATGCTTTATTTGTACAAAAGATGCAATAGGCATCTGTATGTTCTTTTGTTAAATAACCAAAATGTATGATTTTTGTGCCCTCTAGACAACTCTCCCACGTGCTCTACAGAGATAGAAAATATTTATGAAAAGTAATCGGTATAAATAAAGTTTACTTTGTAAAATCTAGTACATATCTAAGAAGAAATACACCAGAGAAAATTTATTCAAAATGTATGTTATACTGATTTCCTAATCAACTGCAGAACAATGACAGAATACTTAACTAGACCTTTAACTTCAGTTTATACTATATTAATCTTGTTTCACTGAACAGTGTTAGGTTCGATCATTATCTGCCTCTGATCTTTCCAAATGAGCTTCAAATTGAGGATTCTCCAAAAATCATTATTGGATAAAAAAAAAATTTCCAACCAGATAATGTATCGTCTAGGCAAAGAAATTCTAGATTAACCTAAAACATGCTGCTGGTTTTCTCAGCAAGGAGGGTGGATATCATTGCATATGTTGGAGCTGTATTATAATCATTATTCACGCAAACAACAATGTATGCCTTAAAATGACATTCCCTGGATTTGACAATGTATGATTTGATAGATGTGTATATATATGTGGTATTCGTTTCCAAATGAATACAAGTACACCGTATGAAGATGCCGTGCTTCTAAGAAATGGGATAATTATGTAAATGCATAATTAAGTCAAAATTTAATTAAGTGAACACTAATTGACTAACCATAAACTGACATACAAGATAAGTGGTCGACAATTAATGGTCTACTGCACATTATATACTGCTCAGTGTAGTGCACGATCGTTGAAGGTTAAACAGAAACAAATTCCGTCTTAATGTTTTATAAGAAATTAAAAACGAAAAATATTTCTTGTATTCAAAGTTCACTTACAAGCGTTTTGGCAATGCTTGACTGCGTTACCTAGACAACACAGCAATTCATTCCGGTTATAAGCAAAACCGTCTAGGCCGTTGCAAATTTAAAACACTTTTGTCGATTCAGTTTATTGGTTTTAATTAGAATTGAAGATAAAAATATAACTATAAATTTTGACATGTCATAATTTTTTCATGTAATATTTTCCAATAGAAATAACGTTTTTGTTAAATTAACATGGGAAATGAACAACGAGTGTAAAGTTACAAGACAGAAGAAAAACACTCTATCCTCAACCGAATCATGTGAATAAATACTAATTTTGTCATATGTTTTATTGTTGTAATTAGCAGTACAATACTCTTGTGTAACAAAGTATGATAAAAAAAATACGTCTGCATTAAAGCGGTTTGAAGATACATCGAAGAATTAGTTGACATTCAAAATTGAAATTTTCGGTTCAATGAAAATAATAATTACAAAATTTGATACCAAATCATTGTAAACAAACTAAATCGACAAAATATTTCGTCTCGAGAATGTCTTGTAATGGAACAGAGACGACACGTACGAGAAAAAGCTTGCCAGATGGTAAGATATATGTGGTAATATTTGCTATCTGATATATTGGAAATCAGTACATCGTTAACGGTCTTCAACTGTTAATAACTGATAACACATTTGAAAACGCTACTCATTGTAACTTAAATTTATTTCGGTAAGCGGCGTAGACACTAAAGACCAGTTCTAACCTAACATCGTGACAGCTAACAGCAGTCGTAATCACTTATTCTTGTCTCTGCTCAAGAACAATCGGACCAGAGATTTGACCGAAAACAATTTAACGAAGACCTGATCCATGAATGCTTTTTAGAATAAGAAGATTCTTCTAATCTTTGCTCGACCATTCATCTCTGGTTTTCATGACCACATGGAATTTTACTGAGACTGCTTGACCAGTAGCGCGTCTCTGCTTAGCTATTCGTGTCTGTTTTGTGACAAGAGATGGAGTTTTCTGTCTTTGCTTGACCAGTCGTTTATCTGTTTTTCTGTCTCTGTCTGACCAGTCATATCCCTGGTTTTATGCCCGGAGATGGATATTTTTTATTTTTGTCTGGTCATGCAGTTGAACAACATGTATGTCCCGGGAAGTTACTGCTGTTCTGTCGTGTAAATCTCCGTTTATAGCATGTAGGTCATCAACTGGATTGTTTATGTTATAAAATATAAGTTCCAAACTTTTGATAAATTTCTACTTTATTATATTCGTATCTCATATTTTGCTAAAAGTATCAAGTTAATTTTAACAGCGTTCAACTGTCAATAAAAATTAGATGTTTTCAGCTAGGTCTATGTGAAATGTAAATGAATGCAAAAGCGCTCACAGAACAATAGCAGTCTTTTGACAAAGACAGTCGTGAAACAAAAGCAGCCGTAGAACAAAATCAGTCGTGCACATATAACTGTGCAACTACGCCTTATGACAGCGAGGACTAAACCACTCCATATAATATTCTAGGAAAATGTTCTAGAACAATCTCTGCTTGCAGTTCCAAGGAGATATCTCACTCAAAGCAGTCATAATCTCTGCTTTCAATTTTACGCGAATGATATGTTATAACGGGTTAGGACTGTATATTGTTTGGAAACAAGGACAGAAAAAAAACGAATACAAGAATAGCCAAATTCTATGTATGAAATCAGGAAGCAAAAGAAATGGGTCATTCAAAAATGACAGGATCTTGTTTCTTGCTTGATATTCACACAATAAGACCAAGTATCTTTATGAACCGGGTTTTGTTGCATATTCATGTCCATTTATGACATCCATCACCGCAATATGTCCATGATGGGGGTCAAATATAATGGTGTGATTCATTTAGGAAACACAACTAGGCAATTGATAAACGTGATCTGGTATCGTTTTGAAACCGGTTTTGTTGTATATTCATGATCACGAATTACTTCAATCATAGCAATTTTCTGGATTGAGGTCAATTATAAAGGAGTAATTCATTAACGAAAAACAAATGCTGGAACATAGGCGTGAAAGCTGTTATGTTCGGATTCTGACAAAACCAACGCCTGTTCATCTATGTTAAAAATTATCATAAAAATTTACTCAAGTGGCCTTATCATTTTTGTTTGACCTCCCACAACGTACTTTTCTCAAGATATCAACATAAATCTAATATTTCTGTTTAATTTTTGTCGTTCCAGTCAGCACGGCGGTATGAAAATTTATTATGATCTAGGAGCTCGTTGCCAAAAGGTTGGAAGTCAGAAAGTACAAAACATGCCAAAATTAGAATTTATTTTTGACCCAAGCATGAACTGATGACGCTTAAACAGACACTGTTCAGGATTGGTTGAAAACATTAAAACTGTTCTAGAAAACTGCAATGATGAACAACTTCTATTTCTTCTTTTGTTTTAGTTGTGAATTTAAAAAATGAATTGTCTGATGCCATAACTTAAATATAATTTCAAATGTACATGTAGATGGTAGATTCTTATCACGACTGGTGTAAAAGGGATAAATATCAAATCTTGTCAGTAAATATTATCTTGTAAACCTCACTTCATGGAATGCCATTTTCAAAAGTTAATGGTGTTATCATATTTTAATTTTTAAAAAGGTATCATGGTAAGTCTTAACACAAGCAATTTTCGATTTTAATTTCTTTAAAATGGTAAACGAACCTAGAACACAAGAAAAGTCTATGGGTTTAACAATGTAAAAGGGAGACAACTCTCTTGGATTTGTTTGTTCGATTGGGGTTTAACGCCACTTTCAACAATATTTCAGTCATATCTCGGCGGCCAGTTTTACTGGTGGAGGACGCCAAGTACCTGAAGAGAACCACCAACCTCGGGCATGTAACCAGCAAACCTTGTCACGTGCGGTGCAAGTTAAACTCAACCTGATTTTGTATGTTACAACTTCAGGCGAGAACTCTTGGAGGTGTTTCACAAAAGTCCTGAAGAATGCCCATAGAGTAGGATATTACTTAAATTGCAAAATTCTCATCTAAATTCAACACTTTATACAAGTAAATGGTTGATATCTTTCCATTTTAAAAATTAAGTATTTAAGCAGATAATTACAATGGGAAATTCCCCACCTAAAAGATTTTTTGTGTGCATGAAAAGTATCTGGTGAGGGCAGTACTTTTATCTAAATATTTTATTGGGCGACTCATTAGGTTCTACCTCTTGAGAAAAATCTAGTAAAATATTTTAAAGGTAACGGTTTAAAATTTCCCAAAAGCCATTATACGAGGTAAAGTTTAAACACAGTAAGTTTGTAATATGTATTGCTCTTTTTTAAGGTTCAAGCGAACAAATAACAATGGTAGGATTGATTTTTCTACTATATTAATTCAAATCGTTATTCTTGTATTTTTAAATGAAGACCACCAAAGATTTAAATTGAGAAGAATATTATTCAGAAGCCGAAGAATGTAAAATCTTAACGAGATGTCTACCGCAGTTATTACGAAATTTTTACTAAAGGTGGACCACAGCTTCATAAAGAGCCCTGCATGGCCCAAAAATATAAAGGAATTTCTATCTTTCTAGAATAAGTTTTAAATAATATATATTTATATTATATTGGATAATTATATGAAAATGGAATCAAGAATAGTTGACAATTGGCTACCAAACATGTATACACAAATATGATTAATGTAAAACAAAATTAATTGCAAAAATAAGTGTAAATGAATGCTATCGTTGTCGTCATGTCGACATATAACCTTATTGTGTGAATATTTTGCCATTAATTAAAGCTTTCAAGATATTTTGTGAATATTTGTAATTATTCGTTTTGGATGGCTGTCTCACAGACAATCATTCCACATGTTCTTTTTCTATATGTGATGTCATCGCTGACCAGGCAAAAAATATTTGAATAATTATGCATAGATAACCACGATTTAAACATAAAGAAACTGGTTTCGCTGATTTGGCTTCCAACATTATCAGTATAAATGTATTGGTTAATGTGCAATTTCATGTTTTACTGCTGACATTACTCTGATATCTCCTAAAGTAAATAGTTCCATGAAACAACGACAAAAAACTTACAAAATACGTTGTTTATTGTTACCGTTGCATGCAAACTAGTTGATATATAAATTTCAATTGACCTTTTTCCATTTAAACGCCATCTTTGTAAAATCAGGGGGAGATAATCCAAATTTGATGGTAAAACTGTGAAGTAGCCTATGTCTTAACTTTGGAACCCCAGGGGTTCTCACTACATTGACATTGTTTATTGTCTTTTTTGACACTTAAATGCTACAGAATCAGTCAAACACCTGAGAAGGGAATTGACTTCCATATACACATGTACCTGAAATACAAGTAATTTAATGCCATTTAGACGGTATATTGCAAAGGATTAAAAGTGATGCTCTTTTCTGTTTCTTAGAAAACTTAGGATTGAAGAATTTCTATTATAAATTTTTAACATTAGAATTTAATTTAAGTTAATACGATAATTAAAGAATAGTTTTTATAATAAGAATCATGTTGATAATTATAATAAAAAATAATAATAATATGTATAAAACAAAAATGCATTAAATAAAAATTACTTATAAAAATCAAGAGATGATTACAGATAACTTATTTGTATCATTTTAGATAACTATTTTTATAATGGTTTTGATAATAATAATAATAATGATAAATAATAATAATAATAATAATAACAATTTTAGAACAAAAATGCCGTGAATACAAAATACATATCAAAATCAAGAGATGAACTACAGATAATTTATTTGCATCATTTTAGATAACTTAATCTATTTTTATTCATTTTTATTTCTCTATGTATTTATTTATCTTTACTTATTGTGTTTTTTATATATTTAAGAAAACATAGCCTAGCTTCTCTGCATTCTTCAACATTTTTTACCTTTCAAAGGCAAAATTAACAATAAAAATTTAAACATAACAACAAAAAGTATATTTAAATCGAATTTAACAGGTTTCTAATTTTTTTTTGTCACATATATATCTATTACACTAAATAAAATTAATTTGAAATTGATTTCCCCATAGTCTTCCATTAGCTGCAATTAAATTTTACCATCAAATTTTGATTACCTCCCCTTAATCGGAAATAGGTCAATTACCGGTAAATATTATGCTGTTATCAAAATTTAACAGAATTCTTCAAACTATTATTATAAATAATTGGAACGATTTCAAAAAGTAGCAATTACTTCAGCGACAAATTCTTAAGATGATTTTAGATACGCGAGATATCAAAAAAACATTAAATTTAGGGAAACATGACTTATTTGATAAGGACTTATTTATTTGTTAACCACTCTGATTCTAACAAAAAGTACTCAGAAGATGACATTTGCGGAATGCTAGATTTATTGATTGACAACATTTTTGTAATGTTTGGCGGACGTGTGTTTCAACAGACTGTCGGCATCCCAATGGGGACCAACT
>JAULBM010326170.1:0-13268 GCA_032357055.1 Geukensia granosissima | reverse complement strand
AAGAATTCATTGGGAGATTATGCACATCTGTTCCAAAATTTAACTGTTTCTACCATTAGAAATGGTCTAATTTTTATAAATAGCAATGAATTCAACATAATTTTTAGAAGTATGATATATAAAGCATCACTGGTGACAGTAACGTAAATATCGTTTTTTGAATTAAAATGTTATTTTTTTCGAAGTGAAGCAACATTGGCGCTTACAAGTGTTTATTTCCTAAATTATCCTTGTACTCTCTGTCAGGTAACATACAGAAATCATGAAGTTTCTGGTCAGATATATGAATTACCCCGTGGAACACCCAAATGTAACCATAAGTTGAGAATGAGTGAGTTGCACTTTATAATGATAAAAGAATTACGCAAGCAGGCAACTCAAAAGCATTTATACTAAATACAAACTCCAATACACGAAAAGCACCAAAACTAAAAAAAAAGGTTTTTCTTTACATCGTTAAACATTATATTTCATGTTTTGAAATAGCCTGTCTGACCTTCAACTGATTCTATATGTTTTACTTCAATTACATCAAGAAGGGATGCTAGATAGTCAGAGGCAAATAAGACTAATTTATAATTAAATTCGTTTTAGTGCAATCTACACAATGGAGTATAAAAATATCATTTGTGGTAATTGTTAAACTATAAATCACAAAAAATTTCACAGAGGGTACTTCTGAACTGCAGACATTCTGCCTTCATTAGATAGTAGTTTTTTTTTTTTGATTTTTTTTTTATTTTTATTTTTTTGGTTGATTCAACGTACACAAGTTATCAGCATTACAATTGCTTATACGTTTCCACGCATTCATGTCTATTGCGAGTTCGTTTGTTATGAATGATGATTTTACGAACGTTTTTACATGCAGTATTACGCCACGTGCCACGTTCACGGTGATAAAGTGTATTGTATATTGACGAATGATACAGATGCGTATTACCTCAAAGTTTGTTATATTTTCAGGACTGTATTCCTCATGTGTTGCTATCTATCAGGACAGACAGACAGAAAACGTATATTCCGTAAAGCGGTTGTACGCTACCTTATGTTTGGAATAATTCTTATCGCCCGATCTATAAGCGTTGCTGTTATGAAACGATTCCCAACTCTTGACCACATTGTAGAAGCAGGTAATTTTATAACGTTAAAATCTTGGCTTTCCTATGTTTTGATTTTATTACTCCCTGAAATGTGCATATAGCACATCAAACTTTCCAATATTTTTAAGCATTGGCAAACTTGCATTCTCTGCCAATTAAAACAAAAATTTATATTTCAACTGTGTTGTCTATCACAATTTTTAAATTTTGTTTCGGCAGATTCTGTGAAAGCCTTGCTGTTTGCGATATACCTCTATACAATCGGATAGCATACATTTACAAACAAACTATTGCTGTGTAGATTGTCAATATTAAAATATCATTTAAAATTATTATCTGATTCTGCCAAATGTAAAAGAAGATCTGTCTACCTTTCCACAGGATTCATTACAAAAGAAGAGGCGATAATGTTTGAAAACATTGACTGTAAATACAACAAATTTTGGGCACCATTTATGTGGGCAAACAGCGTACTGGTAACTGCCAGAAAGGAAGGCATGATACAGACTGACTTCGGATTACGAATGGTCATAGAGGTATGGATATTCAAATATAAAAGAAGTGATAACTGCCATTCTCTTGATTACACATAATATTAAAAAATAAAACTTAATCTATGTAAAGCAGAGTTGGTGTTATATAAAGGAGTAGGTACGTTTAGCCCTAAATTTGGCCCATATTTTAGATTTTGTTGTACAATTTAAGTATACAATATATTTTGAAAGTGCTTTAAAATAATCGTTTGGTAATAATTTACTGCTCATTCTTATAACTTTTGCGTCATTTCGACAAAACGACAGGTAATATTTGATTATCTCATCAAGAATCTAAAATTTTCTTTGAAAATAATGATTTTTTGTATGAGTTTTGTTTAAAATACATATGATCGCACCAAAACATCACGAAGATATTTTAACCAAATATATGATAAGTTGATATATCTTAAATTGCGGAAAGTTTGCTTTTGATGTTTTTTGCGATCAATGTTAAAATCGAAAAAAATGTATAGAATGTTGCATTAATTTAAGTAATTGCTTTGTATTTCATATTTACAGCAATTTCTACGCGCAATGTGAGCGTTGAAGAACCTATTTTACTTAAAATTCTGTTTGATTTTCATTTTAATGGACATTATTCAATACAAAAATTTAAAATTAATAAATATTAGCTACTTTTAATTTTTAGCCGAATTATACAGCCAAAAATGTGCTTTAAGTACTTTCTGCCTTTGTGGTAATTCTGGGGCATTTTGACGACTTACATAACCATTCGCTTGTTTAGCATGGTTAATTGTAGCATAAATATCTGCGATTTTCTTGTTAAACACAAAATTTAAAGATGTTCGCTGCTCATATTTAGCCATATTTGTCAGATTTTCAAACTCAGTGGGTTTTATCCATTTCAAAGCACTAATATTTTTGCCAAGTGACCCCCACTTTTCTTTTCATATTCCTATTAAATATGCCATGAAATGTCATTTGATAAGTTTTTATGAAAATGTTTCATTTCGTCCAGTGTTTTTAAGTAAGAACATACTATAAAGCCAAAACCTGAGAAAAATCCAGAGAAACCATTTCCCCGCCAAATTTTCAAATGCAAAAATCACGTAAACGAGCGCACAGACCCATCATTTATGTCTCATGGTTTTGTTTCAATATAAAAAGTCTTATACACTATCAAAACCTTTTGAAAACTTCTTTATTTTTAAACAGAGTAGCGAACATCCTATACGTCATATTACGATAGTAAGTTGAAATAAAAACATGCCAGTGTGATTTTTTATTTTTGCAGCCTTTGGCTGATATCAGAGACACGTGTTCTAAATGTTTTGTTTTCGATTGGATTACCATACCATTGGTTTACACACAGGTAAACTGAATTACACATTTTAATCAAAAAGCAAGTAGAATGTACTTACCATAAGTCAACACAACACAACAAAATGAAAAATATAAAAAGTTTTTTTTTTAAATATTGTGAGAAATTAAACGAAGCTGCATTGAATTTGCTCCTGGTAAAATCCTTTTTAAAATTGTATTTTCTTTTTTTTTAATTTGTTATTGTTAAAACGTAATTTTTAAAATCCCTTGGCCTTAATTCAATAGATTAATTGTAGTACAAATATTCAATTCTGATTTTCACAAAAAGGACCTCGCGCAGGACCGGAAAGCTTACCCTTCCGGAGTTTCTGATCCCACGCATGCTTTGTAAAGGTGTTCCTGAATTCAAAGACTTTGTTCTTTTGTTTTCGTTTTGTCTTTTAGTTTGTTTCGAATTTGTCTTGTCTTTTTCGACTTTTTTATTTTGATCTCTCTCTCTCGGAAGTAATCTACGCTGGACTTATAACTATTAACATTATTTATAAAGCATATTGGTATCTTGAAATGACGATAAATGGACAATAATATGAGGAAGGACATATATGGAAATTTCTAAATATTGAGGTGCTAACAAGGTCTTCAGTGTGGAATTCCACTCCTTATGACGATCTATGAAAAACCATGTGACCACATTTATAAACAACATTTATAAACAGGACAAATACTTACAATGTTAGTGATATAATGATGGAAATGAAATTAAAAAAACGGCACGAAAATAATCAATTGGATACTACTCCAGATTTGGTATATGCCCATGCAACACGCCACGGGAACCTTTGGATCAAAACCCGTTTTCTTTCAAGCTGCAAACGAGATCAATTATTTTTCAGAAAATCTAGAGTTTAAAATAATAAAATATCAAACTAGTACAACTAGAATAGAACCTGAAATTTTCTACCCTCCAAAAATATTTTCCGTTATATTTTAAAATTTTCAGGTGGTGACACTTGCTGTCCATACATATTTTGCAACAACGTTAGTGAGCCAGCAGTATTTAGACCCTTCCAAAAAATACGACGGCTTTGAAATAGATTTCTATGTACCTATCTTTACGCTGCTACAATTTTTCTTCTATATGGGTTGGCTGAAAGTAAGTATTGTAAAATATAAATAAAAGTTTGAGATCAAAAACATTGGCTGCATAAAATATAAGTAAAAATCACGGTATGAAATTCAGAACATCGGTGATAAAAATCGAATAATAGTATTCTAATGAATGGGCACAAAGTATATTTACACTGAACGTTTTATTTTTAACTTCGTTTTGCTAATGCAATGTTCCGAAATTCAAGCTGAACAAATGACCTCACTACATTATAGCTGCAACTTTTTGAATTGTACATGTACATAAAATAAATATCTTTAAAGTTCTTCCATATCATCAAAAATTCAATATCCGAAGTGTAACTAAATGCCATTCTTAGAAAATCGTGAATAAACCGTTTTTAAAATAAGAACAATATAAAGTCTATTTTTATTTTGTAGGTAGCGGAACAGCTTATAAATCCTTTTGGAGAGGATGACGACGACTTTGACATTAATTGGTTAATTGACAGACATGCAGCTGTAAGTTTCGTAACCGTACAAATCGGATCCTGAATGCAAATCTGAAGCATTTAGTTCCTTTTTTTGTTGTTGTTTTCACTGCTTCTATGCTGATTTGTTTTATTTAGCAGCCGCGGCTGACTCCCCTGCTCACTAACCGAGATTCCGATAACTCACAGCTGACATTAGTTCCTGTTGAATTCCCAACCATTTTTATGGAATTTTTTGTTCATACCGTGTGCTGCGATTTTTTCCCTTCGTGGAATGTGGATTCGATGACCATAAAGGCTTTTTATTATATGAATGTATGTTATCAGCCGCACTGGCAACAGTAACCATCGTCTGCGATAGAAGTATACAGATTATCACTTTAAACGGATGATAAAATTGCCCAAAAAAGTTATGGTCAATATTTATGAAATCAATATTCATACAAGCTGCAAAAGGGGGACAGAAAACTATTTTTTTAAACGGTGCAACAACAAAACTTCAAATTTCGATAAAAAATTTGTAAAATGTTAAAAAATTTAAACTCTTCACATTGTACTTTTTCTAAAAACATTTAATGCTTCTTCAGCTTCATTAGCTGATATTTATTTATACCGTTTTTATTTTTCTGTTGTCAATGTTTTTTATACATTTCAAGTTTTAAGCCTGAGAGTAATATTTCTATTAGCATTGTTAACACGCATTATAAAAAACCTCTAGCATCCTCTATAAGGAAGTGAAGAAAACCAGAAACCAGGTACTTTTTAACCTTGTTTCGCATCGCACGTGATGTGGTTTGTCAGTTACCGTTTCCCCCTGGCTATTCCGTCTTAGTCCACCAGTAAAGCTGACCTCCACGATATAACTGAAATACTGTTGAAAGGTTGAAAGTGGAGTTAAACCCCAATGCAACAAACAAAAACAAACGAATCTATTTTTGTAATAACGAACCTTAACCAAATTGACATGAGAAAGCGCGCAATTTCGTCAACTTTAATATATTGAACATTCGAGATTGTAACGACCTATTACTTGAAGCGAAAAAACTTTTATTGTCTGTACCAATACCCTTAACTTTACTCTTCTTTTGATCGTGACACTGTTGCAAATTGACAGAATTTTCACTGAAAAATTAATCCGGATGTTATATTATAACATTCACCTGATGATCACCTGGCATTTAACACCTTTGCGTCAATAAATACATGCAAGTCTATACATTTAGTCTACAGGGGAATGGATGAGGTAAATTAAAGATCGATATAAACATTAAGTAAAATGAATTAATTTTGTTAATAATTTGCGAATATGATTGAATTGTTAAAATTGCCTTCTTGTCTTGTCAAATATAATTAAATCGACAAAAATGAAAAAAAAAGTTATCACGCTATTCTTTAGACGAAAAGATTTGAATTATTCCATTATGCTTACTTTTAAGCTAAAAGAACTAATTACTTAATATCATTTATTCAACATTGGTTCACTGTTTAAATCAAACTGAACTATCAATCATTAAGAAATAATTTTCATTCTTCTGTCGCACTCTTAAATTGAACATGTTGTACAATCAAGTGCAGACGACCTACTCAATGTCTGTGCAATTCATGCAATTAAGGGACAAATCTCTAATTTACTGATCAAATGTGGCATACAAGAAAACATGTGATAGGGTTGGGGGATGGACTCTTCCAAAGGGATTATAAAATATGCTCATGGGCCCCAAATTTTATAGGATCGTTGGATGGGTTGAACTCTTCATGGAGACTTACACGATGGGCTCAAGGGCTCTACTTCTTTTTGGGCTTGTGGGATAGGATCATGGGATGGACTCGTGGAATTAATAATTTTCGAGAGAATCTAAGAATATGTTTTCTTTACAAACTATTATACTGTGCCTTGTTTAGACTTTTTTGTCTAATTCAATGACGAATCTACTTAATGTTTTACCTATTCACAGAAATATTGCTTGAACATATTAAACTAAAGTTTAATTTATTGAGCGATGGTGACTGGAAAACTACTAATAAGATTATTTTCAGGTCCTATTATTCTTTTATCCCGCGTCGGGGGGGGTATAAAACAGAAATGATACGTCCAGTTTATTTCTATATTATCTGAAGATCAATGATATATCCTCCAATATATATTATATTGTATATATATTATATTGTAGAATATTTCTACAATTAGGTCCCAAACTGTAAGTAACTGTTTGGTGATTAATTGCAAGACACTAAGAAACTATTGCATATTTGTTTATATGGATTCGTGTACTTGTCAACCTTTAAACTGTCAACACAAACCGATAATATCAACAATTCTCTTAATTTTGTTTCTCGGAAAACGTAAGAAGTTATCACATGAAACTTAACAATTAATCATTTGACTGTTTTACATAAAAATTGTAACGATCAACTCTTTACATTTTTTTAGCTATCTAGGTAAACGTACAGAAAGTCACAGGACAAAAAGTCACAATCTACATTTTGACTCTTTTGGACAAAAAGTCACAGTTTACATTTTTTTATAATACGCATATAGGTATAGGTAAAGTAAAAAGTCACAACTGAAAATATTTAGGAATTTCTGACCTTTTGTTCAGGTTCCTCCATAACATGCATATAGATATAGGACAAAAATTCACAACTGAAATATTTAGGAATTTCTGATCTTGCATTCAGATTCTTTCTGTATTAAAAACTAGACTTATATTTCTACTTGATGTGTATATAGGTGTAGAACACCTTTAAAAACACATTTATTATAGCTATAGGTATACATGACAGGCAGAATGTTGTCCTCCTTTTACAACTAAAACAACAAAATACCTTTTCGTCTATTAGTGTAAACTCCATCTAATCAAACAGAAGCTAATAAAACATTCAATTTATTACAATTTATACATAACACTTTTCTTTATTATTGAAATGAACACCTTCTCTTACAGAAGTTATTGATGTTGATACACCAATTAACCATTCTATTATTTAACCGACAATATTCTATACGTAATATAATATTTCGTACCGGTATTAGGGTTATTTTGACATCTATTGTTTTACTATTAAAACTATTTTAAGTGTTAAATTGTGTAATATATAATTTATTTTTGTCCAGTATGTTAATTTATATCTGTACCATTTCTCAAAATACAACTGTGACTTTTTGTCCTATACCTTTGTCAAAATACAAAATTTAAACTGTAACTTTTTGTCCAGTGACATTTTGTCCGTGTAGTTTTGTCCTGTTACTTTCTGACCATCTCTATCTACAGTGGTTTCGGTCGTTAAACAAGGTTTTTGATACACGAGAAATAACCATTACGAACAAAATTTTTTCCTGGCCCTTACTGGGGTATTTTTTTAAAAGTTCATAGTGGCCGATTAATAATATAAAACTTCAAAATGATATGTCGCGAACTGAATTGACCCGGGGACATTTTGAAAAAAAAACGGCCGAAGAAAAAAAATATCAGAATAAAGATATATAACCCTTAGAGAAGTGTTTTTTACTATTCCATTTATTCCTGGTCATTAGAGCTTATTTTATTTAATACGCTTTACCTCATCAACATTGTGTCATTCTTTTTGATATCATACTTTTTAAGAAAGTTTTCATTTCTCTTTTCGCGCATATTGTGTCAAAAGTTATATTTTGCTTCGCAGACTCTATACATCTTTGTGGTCGTAGCCCAAAATGTCTAAAGGTAAATTTTACCTAATGAGACATTATTTTCCCAGAATGTCTAATCACTAATTGAGGGTAATTCCCAAAATGTCTAATCGTAAATTTTAACTTGAATCGTTTTGGGAAAAATGTCTAATTTAACCCGAATTAATTAAAATCAAACTTTTCGACAGAATTTCTATTTCTGAACAATTCATATTTTGCTTTTTGTTTTTGACAAACCTTTGTTATAATAAAGACAATAAAGTATTTGAGTAATTCATGAAGTTATGAAGACCTTATTAATACAAGCTGATTCTGTTCATTGTTGTACAAATAATTAATTGTTCATTTATCTAATGATTAAACCTTATTTTTGTAAAAATCATAAACAGAGAATTTATTAATTTAATTTAAAGACTATGTTTTTACAACAATCTTTTTCAATTCAACACTTTTATTATTTGTTTGCACACCAATGTTTCCTTTGTCCACCTTGTCAGACATATTTAATTATTAAAAAATTAAAGGTGTCAGTTAGGAAAACCAATTTTAAAACCTTATAAAAACAAGCAAATTGTAACGTTAATTGCCTACAATTATAAAATAAATATAAAATCATATTTTAAATAAATATTGCATTTTTTTCTTATAACTATTTTTTTCTTTTTAGACATTTTGGGAATAAAACTGTTTTTACATTAGACATTCTGGTCACAATTTCATAAGACAATTTGGAATTAGACATTTTGGGAACTTTTGATTCTAAGTTTGGTTCTTTTCCTACTTTTTAAAACCTTGTTTATACCACACATACATTTCCCCAAAACTATTATTTTAAACTGGGCAACGACTTTTAATTTTTTTATCTAACTGAAAAATTTGTTTTTTTAAATATTTTTTTTAAATGAACTTGCTTTCTTATGAAATGATAGCAAACATTATGATTACTTGAAAACTAACAAAAAATTGCTCTTAAATATATTTTAGTTCTATCTTTTTATTAAACACCCCTTGCATTAAAACTTGTTCTAAAATCTGTTTGCCTTTTGTCTGCGTTTAAATTTCACCCTAATCAAAAGGTTTTCACAGGTGGTTAGTTTTTGAAATGAACAAACATACACAGCCTATTTACAGCGAATTTCAATGGGTAATAGGTCTGTACCCCTCCCCTTTTCAAACTCGATCTTAAGGCGAATCAATGGATTATACGAAAAAATCACCAGCTTAAAGTAAACTTGGACTTGAATTAATGTAACCCAAACTTAATTCGTCACGACTTAAGTCACAGCTATAAAGTATGTCATGTTATATACCGTTGATTTTCTAATTGTTTGTCCCAACTCATTCTGCAGTTAAAAATTTTCCTCACCACAAAATAATTTTCCTTTTCCCTCTATGTTAAATTTTTGACATTGAAAAAAATCTGTCTCTTAAAGGCATTTTTTCATTGATAAATATCACGCTTCATTGTTATTACTAGAATATAACTATATTCTTTAAATTTCAGTTTTTATCTGTCATAAAACCACGAAAAATAAAAAATTATCAAGTCTTGTCATACGAGACTATTGGTTGATTGCAGCAAATAAAATGAAGCTTATTTTAAAAGTCGAAAAAAATGAGCATTATACCTATTTTTGTGCTTGTGCTAATATATACAGTGAAGGTGATATTGTCAAAATACAGGACTTTCTAATTGACAACATTTTTTTTAGAATTTAGTGGCGAGTTTTTCAACAGACCGTTGGCATTCCATTAGGTACAAATTGTGCTCCCCTACTAGCCGACTTGTTTTTATACTCGTATGAAGCAGAATTTATTAAGGGACTAACACAAAGAAATAGGCCAGATCTTTTAATTCTTTTGGCTATATCGATGATGTTTTGTCATTGAATAATCCTATGTTCAGTGAACATCTCGACCAAATATATCCCAGCGAACTTGAAATTAAGAAGACCACAGACTCAACAAAATCTTAATCTCATACCTAGATTTATTCTTCTAAATTGACCAAGAGGGAAATCTTGTTTCTAAGATTTACGACAAATGGGATGACTTCAACATTCCTATTGTAAACTTCCTATATTTATATGGCAATATTCCTGCTTCCCCTGCATGCCTACGGGGTTTATGTTTTGCAGTTTTTGCAGATTCGAAACTCTCGTGCCTGTTCCTCCAATATCTGGATTTTCAGAAGAGAGCATTGCTGTTGTCGCATAAATTACTACAACAAGGATACATCCAATCAAGGTTGAAGTCGTCCCTCCTAAAATTCTATGGTCGCAATCACAAATTACGAGATCCAAATGGTATCAATGTATCTAAACTAAGTTATGGACCTGTTACCGCTAATACATACACCCTGATTAGAGTTAAGTAAGAATTCCACAACGGGTGTTGTGCGCAAGACAAGGTATGCTTATTGCACCTGATTCCAATCCTGTTTATAAAGGAGGATGTGGAATCCAAGCCTTTGTTCCTTTTGTTTTCGTTTTATCTTTAAGTTGTTTCAAATTTTTCTTGTCTCTTTGAACTATGCACTTTTGGTTTCTCACACAAGTATTCCGCACTGAACTTGTAAGAACAACCAGGCTTTTTGAATGGCCAATTGATTAGATATGAAAGATTTTCCTTAATAAGCCTGTGTGGTATAAAGAGTATATTGTGTCTATTGTAGGAGAAGAAACTTGGAAATGTAGTTGATAGATAAATTTTTATTACATTTATTGCAGAAATTAACAATGAGAGTTTCAAAACAAGTTAGGCATTATTTAATAGAATGGAGACACATGTGGTACTGTATTTACTAGAAGCATAAATTAACCGAGACTTATATTGAGTTTTATGAAGTTTAGGAAACCAGTACATTGTAGGATCTTTCATATTGTCAGATGCAGCCTTTAACTGGGGGTAACATTTTGATGTTCTTTAACAATATGTTGTTCTGTCAAGTTAGTAGCGTGTAAAGTGTTCGAACTATGGATTTCATTGCGGGGAACCACTATATAATACATTCGACGACAGGCATCTTCAACATTATTGGCCGCTTTATTTGCGAGAAAAACACTTACGTATTATGGAGTTCTGTTGTATTGCGTTTTAATGCACTTGCATATTTATAATTCGTTTTATTATGTTTGATTCTAATATCTGCTATTTGCATTATTTTATTCATGCATTTTTCAAGGCCCTTCTTACAAGATTGATCCAAAATTTCTATTTGGATCCATTTTGCCATCTGCGTGTAGAGATTATTAGATAACATCACGACATTCCGTCACAATAATTCTGGATGCAGCGTGATATTTAGGTCCCTTCTTAAGGAAGGCAAATAACTCTCGGCCTTTGACGACGTTAAGGTCACCATAAATAACATGACCACAGGGTTCATATTTGTATTTTGAACTTATATAAAAGATATATTTACTGGGTCTTTGAGGAAATGATTGATGCTGTTTATTTCCTTATAGATAACATTTTTATCCTTTTCGGCAATAAAATTAAGAGACCAGTTGTAGGAATTCCATTTGGAACAAATTGTGCTTCTTTAATAGCAGATTTGTTTTTTTACTGTCATGAATCTCATTTTATGGCCAAACTTAACAAGGATCCTTCTAGAACTGATTAGATCCAAAGAAATCAACTTTGAATAAAGCCAATAACAATATCCCCAAATGCCCACTTCTCGGCTCAGATGCAAATATTTCTCAAGGTAAAATCTGATCCAAAATTTGCAGCAATTGTTAATTTTTTCCTTCCTTGACGGGAACATTCCTTTGTTTCCTTCGTACGGTGTATACATTTCTCAGCTTGTTCGATATGCCCGTTTTTTGAAGTGACGTTTCAGATTTTAATGAATGCAAACTCTTTATAACTAATAAATTATTAAATCAAGGATTTCGTTACCACAAATTGATTTAAACATCACTATATTATTTCATAAATATAAAGATTTGGTATAATTTGGATATAATTGTAATTAATGGGAATCATATCCTACTTTTTAAGGAAACAAATTACACGTGAACTTAAAATTCACCCATATAAACTTATCCGTAACGGATATCGTCACAGCAATATTACAAAATCTTTAAATATGGTTTTTATTGGTACTGATATTGATAATAGCTCAATATGGAACTTAATAGTTTAAATTTGTTATAACATTTTCAACTTCCTGTCTATGTATATATTTTGTTTTGGCATTTGCACAACCCATGTTTTCTTTGACTTCTGATGAAATTTAAACACTAAATTTAGAAAAAACTTGGTTTCCTGATCGGTTGCTTTTGGGTTTTGAACTAGCAGGCAACAACTTTAACTCCACTGGTCAAATTATCTGTTGTTCTTCATGTTTTATGTTCACCCCTATTGGCGACACTTTAAAAGATTTTGCGAGCAGTCCAAGTCTTTGAGCATATTGAGTTAGGGGCACCAATGAGAAGGTTGTGTTAGGCATGTTTTGTCACTAATCCTACCAGTTAAAGGGGGGGATTTAGTGTTCACAAACCGGTTAAACCCCCCAAGCCAGGAACCTGTAGTCAAATGTTTGTCGTTGTTAAATTATTTATCTATTGTTATTTGTTCGCCATTTTTGCATTAGATAAGGTCGATTGTCTTGTATTATATATAGTTTCACATTTTGTATTTCGGGGCCTTTAAATGAATCTGAACAGTTGTTGTTAATTTCTGAATCTTAAGTGACATCAGTTTAATTAAAAATTGTACCTCTGGTGGGGGTTTTGTACGTGTAAGAGAGGATATTGTCATAAAAAGTTAAGTTTAGGATGTAATTTACTTGCAAGATTAATAAGGTTGATTACTTTGTTAATATAAGCTATTTTTTTTTAGAAATTTTCATCGTTTATGATTTTTGGGTTTGTCAATTTCGGAAAGCACTCAAAACAATTGAATCAAATTATGGCACATTGAATAAAATTATTGAATATTTGCAAATAGCATTAGATAGATCTTCTTATAGAGTATATGTAATGTTCCGTTATGGCGTGAAGAAATAGATATGCAATTAAAGGAGTGCTTTTTAATTGATTGATTGATTGTTGTTTAACGTTCAGTGGCA
>JAULBM010326169.1:0-23323 GCA_032357055.1 Geukensia granosissima | reverse complement strand
GGATGTAAATTAAAAAAATTACTGAAAAAAATATTAAAAAGCCCCTTTTGGCCCCTCATAAAAAACGGGGGGAGCTGAAACCCCCAAAATCAATCCCACACCATATCTCATACTAGGAATCAATGTATCAAAATATCAAAAGAATGGGCTCATCCCATCAAAAGATAAGTTGCGGAAACCTTTGTGTTCACAGACAGAAGATGCCGACGACAATGCCATAACATAATACCACCGCAAATTTTTTGCGGTCGTATAAATATAAATGAAAATCACAAAAGCTCAGCTTCGACCAAAAACACAAGTTCCATTCTTATTTCCAACAGAAAAATTTATTAATATTCTCAAATTTATTCATCTATATATGTTCCCAGGTTGTATTTTTGTGAAAACTGCCTTTCTATAAAAATATCTAAGAAAATTGTGGTATTTCCTGTGTACATATTTTCGTGAAAAATTGTGACTCTGAAGATAGCACACAAAAAAAATTCATCCCAAATATTACTACTATTATAGTACCCTACATCTACAACATGTTGCACTTTTGACTGTGTAAATTCTAATAGCAAAATGGCTCAGAACTTAAGAATATATTTCTGGTATATTACCACACCAGACCAGATAAAATTTTAGTTTCCTTTATTCAAATGTACTCGTGCCAGATTTCTTTATTTGAAATCTTACCTCTCTTGCCCATGTCAATAGCTGTCCATTTCCCTATTCCCTTTACACCACCAGTAATAATGGCCACTTTGTCTGTTAGTTTAATATCTGTCATACAACGAGCACCTCTCATATACTGCCTGAAATTAAATGTTCAAATAAATACAACAGTTAGATATGTCAGAACTACACAAATGCTCCTGCCTACAAATAAAGCTGAAGGTCTTTAGTCTGTCAAGAAAGTGTAAATAAGAATGAGATGTGAACTAAATTTGTAACTGATCAATGTTCATATTCATACCAGCAAACAACTGCTAGAAATACAAAGAATCCCTGGAAAGCAATGTTCAATAAATTTTCCTTACCTATACCTCCTTTGAGTCTGTATTGCTCACCTGATATGTAGATATGATTCAACCAAAAACCTTTAAACCATCCTTTGGTTCAATTTTACTAAAGCTACAGAAATGAACGTCTTTGGAAATTTTCCTACTGGGTAAAATTCATGCTGAACTGTTTAAAATTGTGGTGGTCTGGCTTCTTAAGCAGAAGAAATTGAGAGAGAACCACCAAAGGATGACTGAACTTATGTTTAAAATTGGCCGACCAGTTTCAGACAGGATGATCTATAAAGATATTTCAATATCTGATGCTGACAAGTTTGGCTGTGATAGAAATCTTGGTTGATGAATTTGGGTGTTGGGCACATTTTACACATATTCCAAGGTAAATTTCACCAACAATTGGTATTTAATAGCTCACACCACAGTAGTGTCAGATTTTATCATCTCTGCTGTTATATATAATAATCAACTTCTAACCATGCAAGATTTTGAACATATACCAGTTAATCAATTAAAATGTTAGTAAAAGTCAAATGAAGTCCCTTGCACAACACAACAATTACATTGATCGTCACAGCAACACTGATGGATATAATAATGAACAAAGTGAATCGTGTCATATCAAGTATTATAGATATCTTTTTCTAATTTTATAGGTGTATTTTACATGTTTTAAGTGATTCTGACCAGTTTCCTAAAATTTTTACACTTGGATAATTCTTTTAGACACTCTTCTGCCAAATTTATTTAAAATATTACATATTTTGTTTACCAATTAACGGAAGCTAAAACTTATGGTATTAGGTAAGGAAAGAAATAACCATCTAGTCATCAAACTGAATAACCTTCAACCATTGACATTTCTGCTTCCTTTCTGTTACACATGCTTTATTTGAAACTTGGTTACCCAAGGCTGCACTTTGATAATAAGAAACTGGATTATGTATGACACAGCCATAGTTTGAGCAGTTAAAAGTTGGGCAGGGAAACTAATTTTTTCCGCTTTCTAAAGGTTGCATCTATCTACTATTACCAATGTCCATATGAATATGTCATGCCTTTTCTTCTTTTTAATACAACAAATCATAAATTGACAGACCAGTGTTTCAATAGACTATAGGTATTTTATTGGGAACCAATTGGGCACCACTTCTCACCAATTTATTCTTTTAATGCAGCTAACTTATAAACATCCTTTTGCAGAAAAAACAGCGAGAGTTGGGATTTCATGTTCGGCTAAAAGATGAAATTTTTGCAAATTATAACAAGCTGTTTTATTCAGAATAAAATATTAGTTGGATTGCATGCAAGAAATTTTCACCTTGCCTGTTAAAAATAGTTTAACGTCTGATACCATGCAGTAGTTTTAGCTGAGAGTTAAAAATAATTTTCTGAAAAAATTTTATAGTTTTTTACAATGAATTTCGAAATTTTGTACCAGAGTAACTGTACGCGGAGTTGTTCAGGTCGTGGACTTGTACATTTTTCATATTATTGTCTAGAAGTTCTACATGGAATATTTTTGTCCAGCCATGTTTGCATTAATTGTATATCAATTGCAGTTGTTTATCAAAAACATGTCGTGATTTAATTCAGTCTCGTTTTGAAATTGAAAGTAAGCAAATAGAACAAACATCTCGTGATGAAAAAGAAAACAAAAATTTGCATAAGGTTCATAAAATAGCTTAATCAATCAAAAAGTATGATAAAAAATTGAGTAAATTTATTATTTGCCTTTAAAAAACTTTCTTGATGAGAAATTTGTTTAAATTCAATAAAGATATGATTTTTATAGTACTGTCCAAATGTGAGATAATCAATCTCTTAATTCGAAAATGATTTCAACTTATCATTTATAGATTAGACTTTTGCTTATAATATAATGTTTTATAAAAAAAGTTTTTTCCTTAATTTGAATGATTTTGAACCATATCTATGCTATTTTCATCAATTTAAAATAAATTTTATGTTCTTTTATCACTTTTGTTTAAAAATGGACAATTTGTTAGATGAAAAATTACTTTCTAGTATCAACTGCTCCTTCAGATATTAATGATTAAAATCTTTTAAAATATGGCTGAAGTGTCTTTCATGCAAAATATTAATGAACCCGGTCCAGTGTAAGAGTATTCTCTGAATCTTTTTTGTAGTGTAAGTATAAAATTTACCTCAGAAGCTTAAATGATAAATAAGAAAAATTATTAAACAACCTAGCTCCTACAAAATATTAAACAACCCGAGTATTAAACAATATAAATATTAAACAAACCTACAAATAAGATTCAGAGGATACTCTTGTGCAACTTATAGTGGTGAACGTGCACCTCTCCAAACTATGTATGTTAACGATCCATCTTATTTCTTATTCCTTCATTTTTCTGGAAGGTGTTATAGTCTTTCTCTTATTTATACTTGTTGGTTGATCATTTCAAATCAAGACATATCGTACCATGCGTTTTTTTTGTACCATATTTCACAGTTTCATACCAAACATTTTTCGTTTCGTACCATAGGTTTGAACCATTTCATAAAATAAGTAATTTGTAGCATACATATTATTTTCATATCATGTGTAGTTTGTGCATTTCACGTCTGTTTCGTCCCATATGTAATTTGCACTATAATTATTTCGTATAGGTATAAATATAGTTTAAGAGCAATATGACTGTAATGTTTTGTACAAGAACACTACCTTGTCACAGTTCTTCTGGCTTAAATAAAATAACGCCTGTTTATTTTATTATATTTTATTATTTACATTTTACAGCACTAACAGAGAAAAAAGGTCAACAAATATCAGAAATTCAAACATTCAGCTACTATTACATGCAAGTAGAGCCCATGTAGTTTTGAACATTTGGATTCATATCATGAAAAATTTTAGTACAGAAAGAAGATTGTCTAAAATTGTCTTTGCTTATGGTTGTCTTAGACCAGAACAACTGGTTTGCAGAGTTGTGATTTACTGGTCTGGGTAGGCTGACCTGGTACAGTCCGTATGGTTTTCTTTTGAGAAAATAACAGCTTGGAAAGAACATATTTTTCACTTTTGTACAAATAATTTGAGCTTGGGACCAGTGAGTAAATAATATGAATAGGGACCGTCCCTATTCATATTATTTACTCACTCTTTATTTTTAATTTCATTTGTGTTATTTTAAATAGTATTTATCCATGTATCTGAACTTTGCACATGGAAAAAATTGCATTGTCATACAGATCGGCAATATGATACATAAAATATAATGTTCATATGGTACGAACAAATTTCTTGAAAGGCCAGTGGTTAGAAATAACAATGGTACGAAACAGTAATAGTATGAAAATGAAATTCTTTATGGTACGAAATTGTGGGTACGAAACGTCTATAATTCAATCTTTTTAGTACCCACAGTGAGCCATTTTTGGAGGTTTACTTAGAATATGGACTTGGACTAAAACTCAAATTTATAATATTCCAAAGATGTATTCTCTCAAAACAATTTTATGATCTGTAAAAATTTGGTTTAAAATCTAAGGAATTCATTTCTTACAGGCTTGTCTAAAAAATCTTTGGACTTGGGTACATTATACTGCTTTCCTGGCCTGTCAAAATATTCTCAGCATGTAGTTTTAACCTAGTAATATTGTGGTATCGAGTGGTTTCGCCCTTGTTCCAGTTTCGCCCTGGGTGGATTTGCCTGAGTGGTTTTGCCCCTATTCGTGAGTTGTTTTGCCCTGGCATATCCAACAGGTAAAATATTGATGAATATGACGGGTGTTATGATTAGATCAAAGGTTACCATCAACTAATTAGTATTTTTTATCACCGATATTGTTAAATAAACACACGGTTGGAGAGTAGTAAACAATAATTATTAATTATTTCTGAATGTATGACAAATTTTAATTATGTTTTACAGCCATGTTTTTAAAATTAAAAATATACAATATATTTTCAGCTAAAATCTTTGATATACCAAAGAAATATAACTGTAAAGAAGGAATCTGTCATTTAAAATTAAATGAAATAGAATTAAAAAGCAAATAGAAAAAAACAGAAAAAATCGAGAAAATGCGACTGCAGTTGTAATTTTGACATATATTGCACCTTCAGAGTACTTGAGTGTGCGAGACTTAAATTATGCGTGTACATGTGGCATGGTAGAATTTCATATGTTTATCGAAGCAAAGGTGTTAATGTCTATAACATCTCTGAATTAATTGCTCAATGAAATTTTTTTCAATATGTACGGAAGTTTACGATTTCTGCCGATCTTCACACCCTCCAAAAATAATAATACCAAGTATCTATGCAATTTCCCAAAAGTTCACACTTGACAAAATAATTATAATCCACAATAAGAATAAGGCGAAACCACTCAGTGCGAACTTGAAAAAGGGCAAAACCACCCAAAGCGAACCGGGATTAGGGCGAAAACACTCAGGTGCGAACTTGGTTAAGGGCGAAACCACCCGGAAACTAATATTGTTTTACTGTAAATAAACGATGCACCTGTAGTCATTTCTTGATTTTTCATAAGTAATTTTTTATTCACTGCATTTTTGTTAAAAAAATATTATAATTTTTTTTTTTTAATTATTATTATCAAAATAATTCTTTAATTATCATACCTTGAATTTAATTCTAACTTTAAAAATTTATTATTTAGATATTATTCAATCCTCAGTTTTCTAAGAAATGAGCATCACTTTTAATCATTGCAATATATACTGCCAGATGCTTGATCAACAGTTGCAAAGGAGAATGGTTTCAAACATCATTAGGGTTGCCGCAAGGGTCAGTCATTTCACCCATACTATTTAATGTTTTTATCAAGGACATTTTTTCTAAGTCAAATGCTGAAAAGGTGAAGTTTGCAGATGATGGTACATTGTGGAGAACTGGAAAGGACATCAGAAATCTAGAAATGAAAATACAGGAAGATTTAGAAGGACTACATAAATGGAGCAAACAATGGAGAATCAATGTTAGTGCAGAGAAAACTGAATACACATTATTTTCTAGAAACAGATTACCTACAGATGTAAATTTAGATCTAAAATTCAATGGAAGTAAATTAAAGAATAACCCTACACCGAAAATACTAGGAATTACCCTGGATGAACAATTGAAATTTAATCATCATATAACAAGTATTGAAAAAAGGCAGGAAGATCGCTTGGGCTACTTAGACAAATAAAAGGTATTGCAGTGATTCCAACAAAAATTATAATACAACTGTACCAAAGTCTAGTTGGTTCATTACTCACGTATGGGAATTCTGTTTGGCAAATTGGAAATGAGGAAAGTTTAAATAAACTGAATACAATCCAAAGAAAAGGACTTGCTCTTTGCCTAGATATGCCATCAACAGCTAGTCTAGAAGTATTGGAAGTTGCAGCAGGAGTATTGCCGTTAGATTTAAGAAGGGAAGAAATGGCAATTAGAGAAGCGGGAAAAATTAATTCGTACGGAAATGATGTTCCTATAAAGCAAATGTATGACAACTGGAAACAAAAACAAGAACCAGACAAATTTATATCACCACTTGGAAAAATGACTCAACAAGCCATGGACATGAAAGAGGTAACAACAATTGACATAGAACGCATAGAACCAAATTTTACCTATAGGGGTATGCAAATATGTAAAACACCACCAGAATATTGGACTCAATTAGGCTCTTCAAAGAACAGAAACGAAAATCAGATAGAAGCTGGGAAGAAATTAATAACAGATAAAATTTTGGAACTTGGTACGAATGCAGCAATAGCCTTTACTGATGGATCTTGCCAGGGCAACCCAGGCCCTTGTGGAGCTGGAGCAGCCATTTATTACAACAGTAAAGTATTAGAATTTAAACAACCAGTTGCTAAAAGAGGATCTATTTTATTAGGAGAATTAGTGGCAATAAAAATAGCTTTAGATGAAATTGTCAAACCAGAATTCAGAAATATCAACAACTACACAATTTTTTCAGATAGTCAAACTGCTGTAGGGATTTTAACTTTAAATTGGAAGTCTGAAGGATACCACCAAACAATATATGAAATAAAAAGAAAATTAACCACATTGCAAAATAATGGAATTGAGATTAACTTAGAATGGACTCCAGGACATGCTTCAATTTAGGGTAATGAAACAGCGGATAAACTTGCTAAGGAAGCTGCAAAAGAGGCGTCAGACATTGATGACATAAGTTTCATTACCAAACAAGATATTAAAAAAGCCTCTCGAGATAGTGAATGGAAAAAATGGCAGAAAAGGTGGGAAAATTCCGAAAGAGGCAGACAGTACTTCAAATTTCATAAGGACGTAAAATTCAAAACCCGTAAAGATGAACCATCAAAAAAGCATTTCTCTATTTTCACCGGTCTTCGCTCAGGATTTATACCTCTAAACAAATACAAATTTCAATTAAATCAATCTGATTCACCTAATTGTGATTGTGGAGAGGAAGAGACAGTAGAACATTATCTCCTGCATTGCGGAAAATATGACACTACAAGAGAAAAACTCCGTCATGATATGTATTTCATTACCGGCTCGCTACAACTGGATTTGGAAACACTACTTATACAAGATGAAGATGACCCGTTCAAACAACAGAGGCAACATATTCTTACCTGTTTAAGTGATTTTTGTGACAGTTCAAACCGATTTTAATTACCGTTACGAATTTTATTATTTTTATTTATTTTATTCCGTTTTACTGCTTTTTATGAAAATTTTATAGTATTTTTTTTATCCGTACACGCCACCTACAAAAGTACAAGTGCGATAACCTTACAAAGAGTATAATTTACACGCGAGTTACCAGTACAAGCACAAGAGAGACAATCCCGTGTCAGTGACACGTACTAAAGACTAAAGACCTTCCTACCATATCGTGGGTTCTATGATGTCGCGGTTTCATGTGCTATTTCAACCAAAATTGGGCGCCATTTTGAAAATTTATTGCTGCAATACCATAGACAACCACCATACAATCTTAATGGGATTAAATTACGTGTTTTAAGGCATTTTGTATTGTCCTGAGGTTTTGAAGTTTTTGTATCGTTCTCATGGACATAGGCTTGTCTGTCGACTTCACGACTTTGGTAGCTTTCGATTTCATTTTAAATGTAACCGAGTAAGGCCTTAAGGAAGAGCATACAATGACAATGTACACCCATGGCCATGGCATGGTCATCTGTAGTAGAGTTTTGCAAAGTCACTGTACCTCAGGGCGTAACCAATACCGATAGCGAAAGCGATGATAATTGGCCACCAAGATTCGTATAATGCTTCAGGGTTAGGTAAATTTCCCAAAGGATTTGGTTTGCTCATCTTGAAACTTGGGTTAGTTTATACTGGTTTTTCCATTAAGACTCCACTAGCTTGCTCATACTGCCGATATCTCGGTATGGGCACCAGTTTAAAGGGGAGATAACAATGTCATAACTGCATTAAAGTGTTGATTTAGACCAACCTGGAAGATGCCCTTTCATGATTGCAATGACATTACTTTAAGACAGCGTTAGTATATAACTGTGTCAATGTATCCCAATATTTTCATCTAAAAAGATAATGATTAGCTAGCACTGCCTGTTGTTAACAACATCAGCAGTAGATATATAAATGAATCAGAAAGTCTTTTTTTTCAACAATGTCTCAGCTCTATTTTTGTTGTGGTGTTACCGTTGCAGTCAACAGCAGATTAAGTGTTTTGTAGAAGTACAAGTTAGATAACATTACCTACTGTTACATTAAAGCATGATTTGTCTCCCAAAATTACGACAGCACAACATGTCAAGGGGTCTAACCCAGGACCCCTTCACACTGTAGTCCACAATTCTACCGAGAAAAGGGTGATCTCCATTAGCACAGCTTATAAAAGATGCTCTAACCATACATACACAAAAGAAACTACACAAGAAATATTTATTTTCACAAACACATATATAAATGAATTTGTTATAGCATGAGATTTATGTAATTATAACATTTTCGATGGCTGTCTCATGGACAATCATACCACATCTCCTTTTTCTACATCAGAAAATATTTGTACAATATTGTATTCTAAATAATATACACAAAAAATCATACATTTTGCGTCTTTTAACTCCATTAGATTTAAAATAGACCAAAATTTTCTATCTTTTAATTTTAAAAGTTACTACTTTTATTACGGTCTATCTTTATCCATCTTTAGCCTTTGTATGATACCTTTGTGTTTATCATAGGTCATTGTTGTTCATAAACTTGGGACCAACAGATAGTTAAGGGTCTGATTTTTCTTGTCAGAGAGTAAATAACTTTTTTTAAAATTTACCTGTATAAATCAAAATTTCATATTACTTCTACAAGCAAATGTTTTCTACTTGCAGAAGTAAAATTGCAAAAGTCATGTTTTCTTCCATTTCTCTTGATTTGTATGCTTAATTCCAACATCCTGTCAGCAGTCAGGTGTATTTGACTTGAAAGATTCGTTAAATAACAAATGTATAATTTTATGCTCAGTGAAATTCTCATAATTTGGTTCTTATTAACTAAATACTGATATTGAAATTTTCAAGGGATCTTACTTTGAAGGCCGGCCTTGTGCATTGACATTTCATGTTACATTACAAAGATGAAAGGCTGAACTTCAGTGGAAAAATATTATTGACCCAGAGAAATTTGATATAACTTTTCATGCCAAAAAATTAACTTTTAACATGTTTAAGAGTACGAAATATTTTTTTCTTGTACAGATTTGACCTGGTAAATGACTATTTTGCTGATTACATATAATGTAATCGTTCAGTTTCAGTCACTAAATTAAGTCATTTGTATACTGAATAAAGAGATAATTTTTAAAAATTGATGCCCTTGTCAGACTGCTCATATGACTACTTTAAGAAGTATTTAAGCCCTTGACCAAACTTAAGCAAAATTGTCTTTGGATGGTCCTATACCAAAATTATCCCTGTCCACCATTCCAGAGGATGGCTGCTAAAATTGGAAAGGGGATAAATTAAAGATTTGATTCTACTTAAGTGATTGGCATGCAAATTACAAGCAAACTTTGGTGGTCATTTTCAAAATTTTGTTCTCCAACTTACATGGTCATCACAACCAAACTTTCCTTACTGGCAATATGGAACAATTCTTTGAATAACAACTTTTGCCAAAATGCATAGTGATCCCCTTTTAGATTTTTTTTTTGTCCAACCTGTCAAACAAGAGAGCTGTCAAAATGGAATTTATTTTTACATAGGAAACTCTATCTGGATTCATGGTCTTAACTGAGACCAGTTTCTCATTTAAGAATAACTATTTGCTGAAATAGACTTTGAATGTGTTCCTTTCAAAATGTACCTTGTGAGCCTGGTCACTAATTACAAAGAACAGCATAGCTGTACGGCATGTTGATTTAAGGCAATTTCAATTTTGGCAAATTTCCTGGAAGACTCTCAGACTTGTTATCTTTTGAAGATAAGCATAAACACATGAAATTGAAGATCAGTTGCAGTTATATGTAATCTGAAGATTAAAAAAATATGGCAATAATAACTTTGACCTTGGGTTACTCCTAGCAACCATACACAAATGGAATCAGAAGATCAGTTGAAGTTTTAAGGTTAAAAATTATGGCAATTCCAGCTTCAGTAAATGTCCTGTGTCCAGCATTTTATAATGTCCCAGAAGAATACAGAGACATGCAAAAAGTATTTGGTCACTGTTGTTTTTCAGTAATATTTCATATTATAAAACAACATTTTTTTCCAAAAAATATTGTGAAGTCTTTTGTTGTCCCATTTCAACAAAATTTTCACCATTAAACACAGAAATTTGGACAGTTTCTTTTTATATTTTGATAAAATTTTTGGACTTGCAGATTGAAAGAAGCATTAATTTAAACAGAAAGTTTATTTTTTGGTCTCATAATTCCAGTAAAATTGTGGCATCAAAGTTTAACTCTCTGTTTAAGTTCTTTCAAACAACAAATCAGAAAATAACACGTAAATAAGAAATGAAACTACAAAATATTGATTTTAATGGTTTAAAATTTATCAAATTAGACATGGAATGACTTCACAATAATCATTTGAAAAATTGTGGTTTTATATGAATTATATAGCAAAAAATGACAGTGACCAAATACTTTTTGTACGTCTCTGTATTCTTCCCACACTTAATTTGTATAATAGTTTGAGCTCAGTTGTTAAATGTAAAATAAATTTTGCTCACTGTCATGACTGTCTTATCAATTGTTTCCATGTGAGATTTTTTTCAGACATATAAAGCAAATGTGTTAGACCATTTGGTGTTTCATGACATTTATTACTATACGGTTGTAAACATGACCTGTTAAACTTTCTCATAAGGACAGGTTGAAATATAATGCTATGGTTGACTATTATCTTGTGAACTTCTGAGAATAAAATAAAGTATCAACAAGGCAAGTAAGTCAGCATAGAGCAATAGTGTAATTAAAATTGATTAATCAATATTCTGGACAAATCAGTCATATTGCAGTTGTCCTTTAATAGCTTGACATAATTAACTCCTCACTCTGATTGTATTTCATAAAGTGATTTTATTTTGCAGATTTTGTTCCAATTAGAGCATATTAACTAGTTTACAGTTACGATAACGAGGATGGCATCTAAATACAAGTTACCTGTGATAGTGTACATCGGTAGTTTTGTCGGTGCTGCTGGTGGAAGTGCTTTTCTGTTTAAGTAGGTAGATATTATACTACCTAGGATAAGTCCACAAGAAACTTTAATTTGAAATTTAACATGTTAAACATTAGACTTTGGTTATTACCTCCCCTTGTGATGGACATTGTTATTCAAAGTATTAAATAACAACTATCAGTCATTTACAAAGATTCCAGTGAAACCTAAATTGTCCAGTGTTGTATTTGGTAAACTAACAGCCTCCTCTCATCTAAAATTATAGACTTTTTAAAATTAATTTTAAAGGCAAATTAACAGTTATTACATTCCATGTCTTTGATGAAATTTTGTTCCTCCATTTCCCTACAATTAACCTTTATAAATCCAGATGTTTGTAATACCATACAGAGTTTCCACAAGAGGCAAGCCTACCTTTGTTCTTTGATTCTTCATTTTGATAACTGTTACTACATTTTGAATTTTATTTTTTTTTTTTAAGCCAAACTCACTATTTTATTGCACTAGAAGCTGTTACAATCACCCTATCACTACAGCTTTTGTAAACAGGGAACCCAGTGAAGTTAGCCTCTACAAAAGCAGGGTTTTCTGTAGAGAAAATATAAATGCATTGGTTAGTACAATTACAAATGTCACAAAGTATATATACTGTTAACCATATTGAATCCGGAACCTCACATCCTTTTTCATGCACGATTTATTTTATAAATTGATGTCTAATTTGAAATAATCTAATGTGTGTATTCAATATAAAGAAATTATACAGTGAGCATGACATTTTGAATTTTATACTTTTCACAGAGATTATATTGGTGGAGAAAGATATACAGGAGAAGAGAAAATTTATGGCAGAACAGTTATAGTTACAGGGGCCAATTCTGGTATTGGAAAAGAAACTGCTCGGCAGCTGGCAAGACGAGGTATACAGACAAAGGTTAAGTTGGGGAGTAGTTTTCAGACATCAGCTCAATGTGCTTTGCCATAATTTGGCATTTTTCTTCTGTTAAATTTCACATTTTAAGATGAAAACATAAAATTATTTTCAAAAAAAATTTAAGAAACTACTGGAAGATATTTCTTCTTTTACACTTTGAAATGCAGTGTTCTTCTCTGATAACTGAAAGTTTCTTTTTAATTTGCAAAAGGGAAAATAACTGATAAAATTGAATCAAAACTTTGAATTTTAAGTTGATTCATCTTTATCTGTAACTTTCCTTTTTGCAAATAAAAAAGAAACTTTCAGTAATCAGAGAAGAAAATTCAGCATACCAATGCTCCATTAATTAACAAGTCAAAGCAGCCATGCTTTGCACTATTAGGGTGTCTAATTAAATAAAGTGAAATAATAGAACAAGGCTTTTCAGAATAAAAAATGTTCTAAAGATAATGGCATTTCAATTGTTAAGGCTTTGGTAAACTCTTCATCAAGAGTAATTTTGCTGTTTTAAAGATATATAATATAAAATTTAAAAAATGAGAGGGGTGAGGCGATAGAAAAAGTTTATGGGTGGGGATCTGAACTGTTTTTTAGATAACTTGCAATTTTAAAATGAGGGCAGTAGGGCACTTCTTACCCCTCCTTCCCCAGGATCACCCAAGAATATTGTCACTTAAGAATTAAAATGTTTAAGGGTAGGAATCTGAATTGTTTTTAGATAACATTGGGGATTTCTCACATGAATGTATCTTACTTGTCTTTAAGGAATATGAACAACTTTTGAGATTACTTCTAATTTTCAAATTGAGGTGGAGGGAGGCTCCCATGAGTTACCATACACTTGACGTTTGGTTACAGATAAGATAATATATAGTTTATGAGTGGTGACTAAGCTTATTTTGACAATAATCAAAAAGGAATAATGTACCATTAGTTCAGTGTGCCATATTCAAGTAACCAGAGAGGAGATGTGCAGCATAGGAAAGGTTTCCTGTGTATACCAGCTTCTGTGGGATTATTAAAATTCCAAAACTTTGGCGCTGTCTCATCTCAAGTCAAGTGAAATTACTAACCTAAGTTTTAGTTTTGAATTAGATATAACCCGGGAGGAGTTGGACACCAAAAGGGATTATATACTCTAAAGCCCAGGGGCACTATTTGGTCTTTTCCTATATCTGAATTTGTAAGAGTTGTTTCTCATATGGGACGGTTTATAGATACAGTTAAGGTGTTTATTTTTTCCAAAATTTTATTTCAGCTACAGAATTAATGCAAAAATCAATCATTTTGTTTATTTTCCAATGTCCATCAGACTAATTTTTTCTCTTGGTTACCATTATGGATTTCGTCAAAAACTAGCAATATTTAAGGCTTTTCCATGTTACAGCTTTATTGAGACACCGTCCCACATCGGAGATTACTCTTACAAACATATATAAACTACAGATGCATCCCGGGTTATGATAATAGGGAATTGATAATTTGAAACCAGTTCAGCACAGTCCCCACCCAAAGTTTGATCATTTTGTGTCTAAAGGTCACTGAAATTATCCTGGTCATTATTCACACACCTATGTACATAAAAAGGCTGAACAGCAAAATATGATTCCCAAACTTTGCTAGCATGGGGACAATAATTCATTAGAAAATGTATATATGGGATATGAATATATTTGTGTATTTCTTTCATTCAAACACCAAAATTATACATCTTTATCAAAGTAATAATTATGTCACATTTGCTCTATAATTATTAACATTTTAAATATAAGATTTTGGTTTTTTTAGAATTTTATAATACTGGTTAGTATATATAAAATGTGTCCTTTTCCATACAGTTACAGCTAGTCTGGTCTTAATGTTTTAGGTGGTAAAATTTACCTGGCTTGTCGAGACATGGGAAAATGTGAAGAAGTTCGTGAGGAAATTCAGAAAGAAACTACAAACAAGAGAGTGTTCTGTAAGAAATTGGATCTATCTTCTATGGATTCTATACGTGAATTTTCTGATGATATAAATAAAAGTAAGTTACAATCACCTTTTATGTTTTTATCCCTTGTTAATTTGATAAGTTGTTTGGTTTTCAAATATAAGGTCATACAACAATTGTTTTTCTATTTCTACAATCTGTTCGTTAAAAGAAAGAAATGCAAGGCACTATTTTTTTTTAAGAACTTGTTTCGTGCCCCACAAAAATCTAGTGAACTAAAGGCAACAGCTTAACGAGAAATTATACAGAACACAATCCAGAAAAGCTGTGGATTGTGTCTAGCACATATTCCATATTTTCTTTAAAATTATTCGGTTCCCAGTTATTGTGTTTTTGTCTGTAGGTGTCGAGGGAAACAGGTTTTTAACTTTGTCTTTATTTGAGTATATATGAGATAAGTTTGTTTATGACTTAAGTTACAGCTGTAACCAAATCATATGAACCTCTTGTTAATGTACACTCTGAAAAGTAAGGGTTACAATATCAGATATTGTTTATATTTCACATATTTCTGTCTTTCTTTTTTTTTTACACAATATCAAAACTTGTGGCTTTTCATATAACAGAAATAAGATATTATGGTAAGAGAACACTAGATTAGATTTACAATTGCCACTTGTCATAACCAACTCAATGGCCCCAGATTATTTATTTTATTTATTGATTTGTGTTTACAGTAATAAATTTTGTATCTTTTTTCATTCTCTGGAAAATTTTTCAATTTCAAAGGGAATTTAGCAAAAATTGGTCGAAGCCCAAACCCTTCTTAAGTGTATTGTGGTCCCCTATTTGGAAAGCATAATAGAATTGCCACTTTAAAAAAAAAAAGCAAGGACTCCTTATTCAAGTTACTGCTTATTGAATATGTGACTAAAGATGTTAATGGTCGAAACTAATGAGCCATGTGTATGAAAGACCTTCACTGTTGTATTTGAAGACATGAATTGAAAATGATTTGAAGGTATATTGTCATGGTCATCCTGAATTTGAACTTTTGTTTAAATGAAAATATGTTTAACATAGATTCCAAGGGTAAACTCCCTTAAAAATTTTCTTCTCTGAGGATAGAAAGCTAACTGCAACCAAAATTTTGTGGAATTGTCCTTTGATGCTCTTATGAAATTATGTCCATCATCTTTGACAATTTACTAATGATTGATGAATTGAATGTTGTTTATTGTCCAGTGGCAAATAATCCATGCTTAGTTGGGTATAGAGGAGTCCCATTTTGTACTCGACCAACATGCTGAGTTTTTGGGTCACAAATTAACTGTCTGCAGAAAGACATGCCTGCCAAACCATAGCCATATGGACACCATAGCCTAGCTTTATATAACATAGGTCCATATGTACAATTGAATTCTTTGTAAGATGTTCTTGTCTGAAAGCCTTTGGCCAAATGAATTAAATTAAAAATAGTTGACAGATCCTCAAACAAGCCTATGTAGAAAACAAGCCACAACAGTTGTAAGCAATCTAGTATCAGGGGAGTGATACAAGATCCTTGGAGCCGCTGGTTTGTTTTCCCTGTTTAACAATAGAATATATTTTAAAATGCTTGATCTGATTTTATTAGACTGATCTCTGATTGTTCTCTGAACAATTTGTCATTACACTTTCTACCTTGTATTTTGTTCATAATCTACTGTACTGTATTGCAAAACAAAATTCTTCTGCAGATGAACCACGTGTAGATATATTAATTAATAATGCTGGAGTCATGAGATGCCCAAAGACTGTAACAAAAGATGGTTTTGAAACACAGTTTGGAGTCAATCATTTAGGTATTTAAGTATTAAACTGTAAACCGTTTACATGCTAAGTAAAGGCTGTAATCTTTTAAAGAGAATGTTATTATAATGATTGAAACAAAAGATACAAAGCCTGACAGGTTTAATTTTTTGTTGTGGTGTCACCTTAACATCAGCTTTCATTTATTTTATATCTTTGAATCACAATGCTAACCATAAAAAGTGTACATATGATGAAAGTGTATATTACACATGTACATATCACTAGGCCAGATTTTAGTGCTATCTTTTGCTGCTAAAGTATTTTTTGGTTGGCAGCAATGGCTGAATATTTATAGCATAATAAATGATTTTAGTGGGTCTTTATCATTGAATATTTGTAAAGGTATGTTTCATTTAAAATGATATTCATCTATTTTTGTAGGACATTTCTTGCTAACAAACTTACTTTTAGACAAGTTAAAGAAAAGTGCACCAAGTAGGATAATAAATATAGTGTCTTTATCACATAAAAGTGGAAAAATAAACTTTGATGATTTAAATGGGGAGAAAAACTATGATCCAAGTGAAGCTTACAACCAGAGTCAACTAGCCAATGTCTTATTTACCAAAGAATTAGCTAAAAGATTAGAAGGTAAGATAAAAATGGTAGTTAGTCCTATGTAAATTAATATGTAGCTACTGTGTTAGTTAACCAGGAGGTCCAAAACTTTGATAGCTTGATGTTGATATAAAATGTGTACATTTTCACCATAGTTTGACAGATGATTTGAATTCATCACATAATTATTTCTTCATAGGATATGATACCTTTGTGTAAGTGTTAATGAAAGCCATTGCACAGTTAAGAAGGAGTTGTGCTTATGAGATAAATGTGATAAAAATAACAGAATCCTATTATCTCCCCTTGTTAAAGACTGACCTTAATTATTTTCCTTGATGCACCTCATTTTAATGTGTAATACTGGGGTACCTTTATATAAAATCTCATTGCAGTCCCTTACAAAGTTTTAAAGATTTTGTAATTGCAAGGACATGCATCAAATAAATGACATTGTCTAATTATCTGTGCTGGTGTAAATCAGACCATTTTTTATTTTCTATCACACACTTCTTTCTTTGGCATATTGCCTTTAAATGATAATTAAAATTTATTGACATTCATTAGGAAGATTAGGATTAGTTGCTCTTAAAAGATTTGTGAACACAATATTTGGATAAACTGCATGACAGGTGTCTAGAAAGACTGGTAAATAAATTAAATTAGTATCAGCTTACATATTGCTATGTAAACAAGAACAAAGTTTCTGTGGTACCAAACAAATTCTGTGATGTTCATCTGTGTATATATATATATGCATTGTTAAGTCATTTGAAGAAGTGTATAGTTTGTCTTTACCTTTGTTCAATTACAATGTATACAATACATAGTTATACATACATACATGCTGTACCAGTTGTGTCATTATAATTACAGGCACTGGTGTAACAGTTAATGCAGTCTATCCTGGTATTACTAAAACAAATATAGGACGTCACATGGGAGTCCACACCTCATATTTCACCAGTATAGTATTAAAACCACTTCATTATCTAATAATGAAAACTCCAGAACAAGGTGCCTTTACACCCGTCTACTGTGCTATTTCTAAAGAGCTGGAGAATGTCACCGGCAAATATTTCTGGTATGTAACACGACTATTGCTTATAGTACAAGTGAAAAATAGAATATATAACCTGATTCATTGGACTTGATTCTTCATGAATTTGAATACATTAGATCTTTAATGATTTCTTTTGCATAAGACTTACTTTTGAATATATTTTTCCTGGTATTTCTAAATAACCTGGACAATGATCTTGCGAGCTTTTGTTATCACTTGGCATCTATTGTCCATCCATTCCTTAACAATAACTTTTGAATCTCCTCCTGTGAAAACCCTAAGATTTTTTGCTATTGGTTTATTTTTCCCGTAGGGTCTAACACATGTATGTTTAGGGTTACCTTTGTATAACCTTTGTCACATCTTTTTTTCTGACTAATCACATCATGTCTTAAAAAATCTGGTGCCGTGCCAGCATAAGGCACGATGTGATTTGTTAAAATAAGCATGTGACAAAGGTGACCCATAACAGACATGTTTTACACCCTATGGAAAAAATCAACAAATAAAAAAAGATGGTAGGGTCAAATTTTAATTAGACTGGGGTAAATCCTATTATAATTTTCTTGACCCATAGTAGAATACAGTACAGCCTCTGGGTATATCTGTTTGTTACTGTTTTTCATTGTATACTTAATTTTGCCAATTATTGTTTTATTTGAATTTCAACACATTGTATTTTTTGTTCCTTTTACAGCATGTCTTAGGGCATGTTTTTTTTAATTCTCCAAGCACATTGTAGATGTTAGTTATTTACATGGACTGCTTCAGTGTAGTCATGGTTAGTGTGCTTGCCTTGAGTTTGGAAGGTTGTGGTTTCGATCCCAAGTCAGGTCAAATCAAAGACATTAAAATTGGTATTTGCTGATTCTCCAATAAGCACACATCATTTATATGTGAGAGCAAAGACTGGTTGGCCCAGAGTGCTGCATTAGATTGGTAGACTGCTTGCACGACCCTTATGGATAAAGGTGCACACTGGTTAATCACAATAAATTTATTGATAGTGTCCATTACAGCCTGGGTAACCAATATGCCATACTTACAAAGTATGTTTCACTGAACTCTTATATTTTGACTGTTATTTCTTAAAGCAAAAACAAAATCTGAAAAGGAAATTTAGAATGAGATTTGATTATCTTACCGACAATAGAATTTGGGGTTTGAAGTTTCACATATGTCGTTGTTTGTCCTGTGCTCATGTGAAAATTGCTGATTTTTGTAAAATATTAAAGTTCGACGACGTCTAATTTCTTGCATTTCTGGTACCGCCAAACTTTCTCCATTGTGTTTTATAAGAATTATGAAGATTCCTCCTAGTGACTTTTCTCAGTTTAATAAAAAGTGAGAGACTCATGTCAGTGAAACATACTTAACCCACTAATTCCCCAGCTCATATTACATATATTTTGATTGAGCAAGAAAGGGAAAAAAAGCAGCAAAACATCATCAATATAAAAGTTCAGTATGTAATAAAAGTTAATGTCATAAATAACATTGTTAGTAGATGTGTATGTTTTAAAAACTTTTACACCAAGAAATTCATTTACTCAAGTTGCTAAGTATACATTGTTTCACTGGGGTATGCCATATTGTCAAATATCAGCTGATTTATGAATGACAACTCCAATATAAACTGAATATGGATTATACACTGTCTTTAAGGGACAAGCTTTAACAAATGAAAATCAAAAATAAATATTTCTGTAGGAAGCAAGATAAAGGCCTATAATATGTTTATAAACTATATATAAATGCAAGTTTTATAAGTGATATCAATTTTTCTTTTTAGTGATTATAAAGAAAGGGATTTCTTAGGTGATGTAAATAATGAAGAAATAGCTAAAAGATTATGGTTGACCAGTGAAAAGTGGACAAGATTGAAACAGTGATAATTTTTGTAAATCATATTAAAAAAAAACACATTACTTAATGAATGTTTAGTTTATCTGATGTTTTGAATATGGAAATTATGTATATGTGTTCATTCTCACCTAACCAACCTTTCAAATAACACAAGTTCAATCTGGCCATTAATTCAGGGATAATATTTTTTATGGCCTTACCGCACTTATATTTGAGTTCACCAATACTGAAGAAAGCCCTTCAGGAATACAACGGCTCTCAAGATGACACATTCTGATGTAAAAAGCCCTTCAAGGAAAAAATGTCACTAAGGTTGACAACATTGCTTTCTAAAAGAAAGAAAATGGAATATATGCTGGAAAGACATGAGCCACATCTAACATAAGTTAACTTTTTAACAAATATGTAAAGCCAAATTTATAACAAATATGTAGAAGCCAAATTTATATACACTGTATACAGTTTATGACATAATGAACACCGATACAACAAATAAATAGATAACAAGGCAGGAAAGATGTAAACTGCATCTTTCCTACACACATTCCAGTACCAGAAGAATACAAATAACAATAAAACTCAAGATATGGAAAGCTTTTTATGACCTCCACACAGCACAAGAGAAAAACTCCTCAAAAATATTTAAATGAATGAAAATAAAATATGTTAACCTAATATGAATACAGTAATTGTATAGAGTATTAAATGTTATATATATTTTATTGTTTTAGCAATATTTAATGACACTTAAAAGTTACAAAAAGATCTACATCTCACTGTTCTGTTAAACAAACTTATCCACAAAGGGTACATGTTCAACATAATTTGTAGTCAGAACAATAAAACTGTAATTTTATTTTGGTACAGATAATATAAATACACTTAAAGCTTCCTTACACAGATATTAACAAGACATACTGTGAGCAAATTTCACAAAAGATACCCTACTTCTTCATGGATTATCTGCCCCTGGAATAAGCTGAAATGGGATTTCTGTACTTTGTGCAAATCTGCACATTGCGACTTTTGTTAACAGAAAGTTTGATTGAAATTAATTGAATGGTTAAGATGAAGATGCACTTACGAACAAACTGACAGGGTGCTTCCTACATGCCCCCTAAACTTTGTTAGCAGGGTATAATAACAAATTTGGCATTTCATTCATCTTGTATTTCCTCATGTTTATTGGCAACACAGTATTAAATCATGGAGAACCTGTGTTCTTTCATTTCATGGTTAGAGGTTTGATGTTTTATCAGTTACTGCAAGCATTCATTCGAGAGGTGTCTTCTTATTGAATGTATTTTTGTTTTTATCAGATTTTCTCTGATTGGGTGTATATCTGATTTTATAGTTCATCTTTTATTGCCTTTGTTTTCTTATATTTTGTTCTTTGACCACTTATTGGGGGCAAAAAGAAAAAAGTAAAATCTGATAATAATCCATGCCAGATGTTAAATGATACTTTGTGAACTGTGTTAATATAGTAGTGTCCACATTTATAATATAATTCACATGAAAATTCATTCTTCTTTCACCCAGAATATTTTAACTGGAAGAGACAGAATGCTTAATTTTATTTGTATTTTTTACAAGTGAAAAAATATGCAAGATTTTCCTAGCTGGATAATTGATTGATGAATGGTACTTAACGTCTAGTGGCAAATATTTCATGCATACTCAGGACGACAGCATGTTGAAGATCAGTGACGATGAATGAACCCTGCTTTGTACTAGACTGACACGCTGAGCCGGATTTTTGATGTGCTAGCTCACTAAAGCAACAGTGTGCAGAAGACATGCCACTTTACCCACATTATTCTGACTCTGGGCCGACCAGCCTTTGTTCTTACCCCTAAATGCTGCGTGCTTATCGGAGAAGCAGCAAAATTCAAATTTTAGTGTCTTTGGTTTGACAAAGCCGGGGTTGAACCCATGACCTTCAGCACTTGTGGCGAGCACGCTAACCATTACACCACCGAGGCCGCTTGGATAATTGAAGAGTATGTATTTTTATTAAACACAAAACATAAATTATGTGATTGTCAAAAGCCAAGCATTTAAAGTCCAGTTGTCCTTGTTCTCATGTTATAACCTTTTTAAGCTCCCCTGGCCTAAAAGGCCATGTGAGCTTTTGCCATCACTTAGGGTCCGTCATCTGTCCCATTGTCTGTCTGTCAGCAATAACACAAAAAAATCTTCTCCTCTGAAACAGCTCAGCCAATATGGACAAAACTGTAGTGGAATGGTCCTTGGGTGGTCCTCTTTCAGAATTGTCAGATGACCTTATCCGTAATCCAAGATGGCCACCAGGCTAAAAATAGAAAAAAGGGGGGATGAAATTTGAAAAATCTTCTCCTCCGAAAGTATGGAGCCAATCTTAGGTTGCACTTACCAAATAAAATTTGGGACCAAATTTTGGCATGACAAATAAAATGTAAGGCATGATTTAGGCTTCCTTTTGTGTTTGTTTTAGCTCTGATGTCTATACATGTATATATATATTTCAAATATGCTTGCCTCATAGATTTGCTGGATATGGGTTGTTATTTAAAAAAAAACAACAATTAATCTGTTTCCATAGCAACCAAACTGCTAATATTTTCCTTTAAAACACAAGGTTTTTAGTTAATTCTAAGCAGATTTTGACATCTCAGTAAGATCAGAAAGGAAATTTTAATCCACATATGGTACAGTTTTCTGGAAAAGATACTTACTCCAGTTCAAATAAATGAAATAAAAAACACAGCCTTTTCAGCTATTTTTCTCACAACATGTGCGATTTTGTTATCACAGCCACAGGAAATTGCAAGGTGGTGTATGATTGTACAACATTAAAACCTGTCCTGTAAGGAACTGGCTTATTCTGAATCCAATTCAAGCTGTATGAATGCCTAAATATGGAAACCCATATCTTTACAAAAACACATTTAACCATCACATTTAGCAACTTTAACATTCTTATGCACTTCTGTACCATTTATTCTCTATATTGAAAATCCTAAGTATCAAAATCCGAAAATAATCTTTATCATCCTTTCCCATCGGTATATCGACCTGTTGAGGATGCTGAACACAGTTTTTTATGTGACGTCTTAAAGTTGGGGTCCTATTCTTACAATGTACTTTTGTCACATAGCTGTAGATCTTATTTTATGAAATACCCATAGACAATTATCTATCAAATCAAAGATAATTTTCTACATTTTTAAAATAACTGGAAGTCATGAATGAAATTGTTTATACAATAAATAGCCTGCATGTGCAATACAAGTAAAAATTTGCAAAATATATCCTAGAAAATTTGACCACCACCTATGTTCAGCCCACTATACCATGGATACCGACATGATTAAAGTGTAAAAAGTTATATTCACTTTCAAGAGAATGTCCAGCCATTTTCAGAAAATAAAGGTTCAGGGTACGATCGCCTGCTTCCAAAAGAGCTACAGTACATG
>JAULBM010326158.1:0-13268 GCA_032357055.1 Geukensia granosissima | reverse complement strand
ATGAAGTCAGATTCATACAAATAAAAGAATAAATCGGCGAGAAGGAGTGCAGAGTTGGTCCCCATTGGAATGACGACAGTCTGTTGAAACACACGCCCGCCAAACATTACAAAAATGTTGCCAGTCAAGAAATCTATCATTCCGAAAATGTCATCTTCTGAGAACTTTTTGTTAGAATGAGAGTGGTTAACAAAAAACAAGGTTCGTTCCTCCCTAGAACCAAATATTTGTAGCTGCGTTTGCCATCTTTTTTTTAACAAAACAGAGGTGCACTGAGGCTCTTAATTTTGTGGAATTGTAGAATACAAGGTGGAATTGTAGAGATTGCGTTTATTAAAGTCTGAAACGTCGCTTCAAACACGGGAATACCGAACAAGCTGAGAAACGTATAACCCGTTAGAAGGAGCCAATGGAACGTCCCTGTCAAGGAAAGAAAAATTAACAATTGGGAATGAGAAATCGTCCCTCTTGTCGTAAATTTTATTGGAGATTTTACCATGAAGAAATAGATATATTTAAGTCGAGAAATGGGCATTTATGGATATTGCCTTATTGGCAATACCAAAGGTGAATTCCTTTGGATTAATCTTGGAAGGGTATTTGTAGAAATCTAAATTATTAACGGAAAAATATCGTTAAGGTAATGGTAGGTATTGTTAAATTTGTCTATCAAATCAGTTCTAGAAAGACCCATATGATTACATAAATACATACTGTTACCATTATGATATCATAAAATGTTTTGTTGTATGATCACAAAAGTGACGAAAACTCCAAAATTGTATTATATTTCAACTTGTTAACGTGCTGTAAGTCCAGTGCAGTATACCCATGTGAGAGATAAAATGTGCATAGCCCAAAGAGACAAGACAATTTTCAAACAAACTAAAAGATAAAACAAAAACAGAAAGGAACAAAGGCTTGGAATCCACGAACTCCTTTACAAAATAGGAAAGGGATCAGTTGCACTGGAAGGGTAAGTATCCCTTGTCCTGCGCGCAACATCCGTTGTGGAATCCTTTAACTTTAATCCTGATAAACATTAATCTGAGATGAGGACAAGTTATCATTGAGTTAAGTAATAAAGACTAATAGGAGACTGTGTGCATTAACATTATGTTTTATGCCATTGATAACATTGTGACTACCCGAACGACTCTTGTGAGAAATCGTGCAAAAAGTCAATAATACAGGATACGACTCACATACTAAAATCGTGGTTTGATCTATCTTTCAGATAATAGTCTTGAATATAAATACGGTCTGCATTAATGTCTACCATGATTTCACAATATCACACTTAAAGTTCTTCGAGCTTTTGGAGTTTTAGAACTGATGAAATGAAATTTTATAGTATAAGCGTCGTTGATGGCCGTTATCAGATCAATCATACATCCATTAAGGATTGTGAACAATGAAAGTTAAAGAAAAAAGCCAATATCTTAAAAATCCATAACTTAGTTAGCCAAGAAGGGGGAAGCACGATCTAATAACCATGACAACGTTAGAAAGTAAAGTAAGGCTCTGCATTCAGACGCAGACGTAGCCACGGTCATCGACATCACACGCCTCCCTCACCAAAAAACGTGTTTCTCATTGACCTGCTGCCATTTGTACAGAAACCCTGGATATGCATCATATTCGCACGAAACCATATGTTCTTCTTTTTTCAAAACTTCATTCTTTGTATAAATCATGTTTGGATACACCTGTTACAGATCCTAATTCAAGTATATACAGTCTTACAGCAGTCGTCACGGATATTGCCAATCATAGGCTTTTTAAACCAGAACAAGAAAAACGGTCGTTTCTTAAACTTTTGTTTGCTAACAAAGGTCTTGACGCAAAACAATTTAAGCCATATCCTCGTGAAAAATCCGTCAAATCTAAAATTTCACCTTATTTTAAAGATAAATCTGTACCAATCATTTCATATACCTATACCTCACCCATTGCAACTAAGATTTTCAACTGCAAACACGTGGTGAAGAATTTTAGCATGGACGACTACAAGACGAAACCTCATTCAACTATAATCCTGCCGGCAACTTAATAACTGGTGACCTTAACCTTTTCGAAAAAATTTCTCTACGAAATGTGTTTGCCAAAGAGCCAAAGTTCCTTGAGCCTCAATCCATAAACTGGAAGTTCAATTTCAAGATCCTTATGAATTTGGTCGAGAATTCTGCTAGACAGAAGACTAGATACCCTTTCCCAATGGATGAAGGCTGTGCGGTCGTTGATACAAGTACGAATTCACAAGTTAAAAAGATCAATGGATACACACGCGAAATTGGTCTTCAAAGATCCGAGTGTTGCCAGACATCTCTCTGAAATATATGACAAATATGTTGTCGTCCCTGCCGATAAAGCCCCTAACAATATCGTTTTTGTTTGTAAATCACACTACATAGGCTATTTGATCATGGAATTAGGTATCAACAGTTCACTTGGCAACCCAACATATACCCCAACGAAACTTACCAAAGAGGAAATCCTTGACAATCATCGGTCAGTTTTGTCTTCTTTTGGAATTTCAACTAAAAGAGAGAATTCGATCTTCCTTTACTTTACTGGATTCCAAAGCTTCACAAGTGTCCTTGCAAGCAACGTTACATTGCAGTGTCTGTCAATTGCTCCACAAAACCTCATTCCAAGATACGGACAGTTATTCAATCAGCAATAAAAATGGGCTCCAGAGATACTGTGAAACAAGCCATTTTAGTAGTGGCGTGAATCAAATATGGATTCTAAAAAATTCCAAAGATCTGTTGGAATGCCTCAAATCAAGGTCCTTTACCTCTTGCAATAGCATCAAAACATTTGATTTTTCCACCGTATATACTTTTATTCCACATTCAAAACTTAAAGAAAAAATTAGGAGCCTTATTTCACCTCTGCTTTTTTAAAAAAGATGGCAAACTCAGCTACAAATATTTGGTTCTAGGGAGGGACAATCTTGTTTTGTTGTTAATCACTCTGATTCTAAACAAAAGTACTCAAAAGATGACATTTGCGAAATGCTATATTTCTTGATAGACAACGTATTTGTAATGTTTGGCGGGCGTGTGTTTCAATAGACTGTCGGCATTCCAATCGGGACCAAATATGCACCCCTTCTAGCCGATTTATTTCTTTATTCGTATGAAGCTGACTTCATACAGAGCCTTCTACAGAGAAAAAGTTTGCTCAATCTCTTGGTTTTGCTATATAGATGATGTCCTTTCACCGAATACCTTTACATTTGGTGACTATGTTGACACTATCTATCCCATTGAACTTGAGGTCAGAGAAGTCAAAGAGGGTCTCTCAGGGAAAGATTAGAGTCATCATTCTGGAAGTTTTTCGGTCGCCATCATGATTTGGTTGACCGGTACGAAATATCCATTTCACAGATGACAATAGATATCTTCCGACTGTTATAATTACAAATTCGCTCCTATTACGGTTGTGACTAACATTGATTATGACTATACACCGGCTTTGACTACCGATTAACACAACGGGTGTCACAAGAGGAGCAGGAGTTGCTTACCCTTCCGGAGCAACTGAACTCACCCTGGTGTTTGTAAGGGTCTTGCTACTCCAGCTTGTCTTCATTGTAGTGTTGTGGTTCTATGTTTGTCTTTCATTTCATTTTGTTGGTCATGGTACTGTCTTCCGACTAAACGATTTCTGTCTGCCCCTTTGGTATCTTCGAACCCCTTTACATGATATTATCATTGGGCACACTAGCGGGGAAAGCATAACTAAATCACTGGATATAGTTAGGGAAACATGACTATGTCATGGGACAACGCAGCCAAGTAGTAAGGAAAACATCTCCAAATCATTGGCAGCAAGACATTATAAAATTACTGGGACAACTAGATAAAAGGAAGTTTGAAGATATCTGCTAACGACCTGACATCCCTTTTTGGGTGTATGTCGGTAATAGTTAATTTAATGACAATCTAAAAATATATTATTTATTATTGCCCTAATTTCATTTGTTTTGATCTTTTAAATAAAGTTTTTTTACGTTTCAACTTTTTGAATTGCCTTTCTGTGACGTTAGGTGAAGTTCTGGAATATCTAGAGTTAAATCTGTAGTTTAATTTTATGCCTGTGTTATAAATTGTTAGATTTTATCTGTTTCTATTCTATAGGTCTGTTTAACTATTCAAAAAGTTAACATGAAGATATAGCGTTCCTTCAATTTATTTCCAGTAACACATTACAGTTATAGCCACCTGTATTAAATTAAGTCGTATGTTTATTTTGTTTTTGGTAGTCCTTTTCAACTTGCTTATTAACCAGTACGGTTTTACAAGAATGCAAGAAAATGGACGTTCAATGACTTAATGTACACCCCAGCCTCACTATAAAAATTGAAACTGTCGCAATTTTTTACTTTCCATAGATCTTTAAAGGATATCAGCGCACTTATATTTAACAACAAAATCATGTGTTAAGACAATATCCTTGCAGTGCGAAAACAGTAACGAATTTACACATGCTATCCAAACACACATAAAGTTCAATTGATGGTAAATGGACAAATCCTATCTTTGTCCTTTGACACAATTGAAAGTATAATTCTTAAGTGTACTGGATCACATAAACAAAACTATCTTGTTTGTACAATATAATGGACAAACACGTAAGAAATTTATACAGAAGAAATTTTAAAAAAACTTTGAAAAGCGCTTTACACACAGATACAAATTTTCTATAAATGTGTGCAAGATTCGGCTCATTTTTTCTGGCATACATTCTTTATTTCTCTTTTAAAAATAATAATTATCGCTATCATTAATATACGGATATGATTTTACAGTTTTGTTCCACCTGCAAAAATTAAAGGATGAAGGTCGGTTTTTATTTCCTTTAAACAGCTGAGAAAGCGGCGAGGGAGACATTGAAATCCTGACGCCGCCAAATCACACAATTCATAACAAACACACGTGCAGGTTAACTTCATTGCAATATGCTTTTATATAGAACGATAAAAAAAATCTCGTGAAAACTTTTGTTCATGTATAAAGTTTGTGATATTTGATTATTATGTTTCGACGAAAATATGGGGAGTAAGTGTCATTAAATCATGTTTATGTATTAGGAAGCGAAAATAATCCTTTTTAGCCGTATTGCACCTTCTACATTTGTGAAATTTAAAACTGAAAAGCATTTTTTTCTTTGGTCCCGCTACGACTTTACCAGCAGTTTAAGTTTAAGGTCAAATTGTTCCCATTTTGATCTGTTGACTTCATACACATGTATTGATGGTTATAAATTTTCCTTTGATGACCCCGTTTAAAAGGCAGGGACGCACTCATTATAGCGACAGTAAGTTTAAAGGCAGATTTATTACCTGCCTAAGATAATAATTACCCGGTAAATGCGAATAATTAACCTGAGAGGAGTATTTAATTCGGATTAGATTTTATTTCAACAAAAGATTCTATTGTAGAATAGCATCGACCACAAGGAATTGTGAACATAAAATACCTTGCATAACAAAAAACAATTTACGTATCGGTTTGTAAATTTTAATACCACCCATTGGGACTTGTTAGTTACTCGAAAAATATGCATAGAGGTAAACTTTATAAACCTTTTTCAAGATCTTTAAAATACTGTCTTCATTTGTATTAACATTGACTCTCTGATTATAAGTGTTGATTATAACTAAATTCAGTTAACTATTTGTCCTACATGATGTAAATACTTTTTGATTTAATGACTTGCACAATATCTTGTCTTTTTTACCTGTCAATAATATTTTTACTTTAAATCTAACTGGATATAGTTTTATGGATATTTTATGTTAAGCGAAATGACTTTGTTATCAACTTTGTTTAAATTTTCAACTTAGTCTAGTCGCAGAAACAGCGATATTAACAGTATAACAGTAATTTTGGTAAAATTCATGTCAGACAGTTTTCACAACTGGTCTGGTGAATGCACATTTCGACCGTTGGTCCACCAGCACGGAATCATATGACGTAGATGTTTATGAAAGTGGTCTTTATTCATGCCAGGACTGTGTTGACCTTAAAGGTATGTGGCTGTTTTTTAGTCATGCAGTGATAATAACCGGTATTGGCCACGCATTAATAATGAAAACCACTAATATTGTGAGTTCTTTGGTAATTTACTTGCAAAAGAATCAGTCGTCTGTAAGCCAGTGTAAACTAGATTATTCCGATAAAAGAATGAACTCAGATGCATATTTAATAAAAAAAACGATAAGTGACTGCTGAGAACACACATTTACTTTATTAAGATAAATAACGAATAATTTATTATGACAATTCACAGGATATCGCAATGGTCTCATTATCCTGACAAATGTGCAAATAGCCCCGCATGAAAAAATATATAATCAGTGGTGGATATGACATTATAAAGGTAAAAGCGACATTTCACAACTTAGATTAATGCTGAGAAGATCTATTCTGGAAAATCATTTATCCCCTGTGAGTATGAATAAACGGAGTTACAGTGAGTGATCTGGGAAGTTACCGTTTCCAAAACGATCAACACATGCAAACATTCGAAATTTATATACGATATGTGCCCCTTAAATTATAGTGTAGGTAACAATGTCTTAATTGTCTTAATTTCTATAAAATTCATCATAATTTTAACCCCAAATTTACAATTTTTGTCTTAAGAAATTTATTAAATATAGCAATTGTATCAGCTTTACTAAACAGTCAAACGAAACCCACTTGTTTTTAAATTACCCATTTTGCTAAGAAATGAATTAAATATTTTTTGTATCTCTTGGGGTTTTGTAGGAAGATCATGATTATAGAATTTCAAGTAATTTTATTATTTGAAGTTTTATTACGTCTTATATTAATTTACTTTTCCTTTTTTAATATATATTTTAAAAAATATATATATAACATAAATTTCATTCTAATAACGAACAAGACCACATGTCGTTATTTTATCTACATTCGAGAAATAACCCAATCATAAACATGAGAAAATTGACGAAGTCACGGAACTGGGATGTTTTATGAAATTTAAGCCGAGTTCGAATGTATCCTCAATTTTCTCCTCAATTAAAAAACTAACCAATCAAATTACCGCATTTCCAATATTTGAAAACAAAATCCAAGGATTTAAGGAAAATCAAAATTTAAGATGTTTCATGAAATTGGAGCCAGAGTTTTAATATATGAGGAAAAAAATCAACGGTTAAAGAAAAGATAAAACATGAATATTAATACCCTTGCTAATAAGTGAACTATAAAACTACACTAAACACTGAAAATAAAGGAGGAAAAAGTACAGTAATCTACGTACATATAATCGCAAGCCATTGACATTTAATTATTTTTGTAGAGATTTCTTATTTGATATGACGTGTGATAGAAAATTCTTGCATGAATGTCGCGTTAATGACTGTTTTATGGCACATTTTCTTCCATAATATATAACGGTCATGCCATATTGTTACTAAATTAGATAGTGACATTTTAATATTATAATTAACCTAACTAAACACGTTTACCTGAAACTCAGTAATCATTTTTTTAATATTAAATTTTGTATAGTAACAAACTTTCGAATAAAACCTAGCTGATATAATGATTATTACAATAATCAGAACATTTTTATCATATTACATATTATTATTTACCCATAAATAAAAGCCTTCGACGAATTTTAACAAGAAAAACATTCATAGCTGCAAACACTTGATTCATTGTAACAGTCTGATTATCACAGACAAATAAGAAGTATGCCTATACCATAGTTTTCGAAAAGACCTTCTGTCAAATATTTGATGTAGATAACAATTAAATGACAAGTGGTAAGAGACTTTTCCTGGAGAAAGCGGTTCATTTTAACACCTATACTGGTCAATCTAATTCCAAGACGGGTGTTGCGCGCAGGACACGGGATTCTTACCCTTCCGGAGTACCTGATCCCACTCCTGTTTTGGAAAGGAGTTCGTGGATTCCAAGCTTGTTTTCCTTTTGTTTACGTTCTATCTTTAGGTTTGTTTTTTTAATTTGTCTAGTCTCTTTGGACTATGCATTTTTATCTCTTGCATGGGTATTCTACACTGGTATTCTGGAACATTTTTAAAGTTACATGTGTATTTTCAATTTATTACTTAAGTATTTATTTCGTATCGCGTTTCCATATTTATTTTGTTTTTCTACGTATTCTCTCAGAATCAATTAAACTTATTTTATGTCTTCCTCTAAAACCATTGTTTCGATCTTATTTATATATTTATACGTCATTCACATAACTGTGTTCGCCAAACTTAATGAGTTCAACACGAGGAGCGATTCGTGACACATCACTGTGTAAGTTAAATTTTCAATGCGATTTGTTTAATTTATATTGATAAAAATTTGCACAATTTATTTATATATATATTTATCTATTTATTTCTGAACGATATTCATACCTCAATTTTAATTCGGCAGACGACAGCTTTCAAGGACTTTTAATTTATTTGAACATTATTGTTTTATTCATTTGCAGGCATTGAAAGATTTTTAGAGATTAAAACGCATTATATTATAAATGATTCTAGTAATCTGGATCTTATAGAAGCTTTAATTTGAAAAATGTAATAAAATGTAATAATAAATAATAAAATTTAAAAAAAGAAATTATCATGCAAATGTTCAAGTGACGTTGATTATGACGTTGCCGATAAAAAAAATAACGTACGTATTAAAGTCTCGAATTGAATTACCATCTGTATCACAGCTCGCCCTGTCGGGCTCGCAATGATACTGATGTTATTTTTCAGTTTTGACCATAAAACTTCCGTTATTTAATATTTATTTGCAAAGTTTTCTTATTTTGGTGGTGTTTTTGGCTGTTCAAGTGTACAATTCACACGTTTCCAGAGACCGTAAAATTATATCACATGAATGTTCCATTAAACTTATGCAAGAGTACATATTTTTATCTATCAGCGAACACCTACAGGTTTTCCATTGAAACAAAAACAGCTATTTGATTATTTTAATTGAGCATTCACAGAGAAAGTTTTTTATTCTTGAAAATCAGACTTACTCCTACCTACATGGTCTTTAGCAAGAGTTTTACCTGCAGTCGAAGAAACCGAACGGCCTATTTCTATACCCCTGTCGGCCTCCGGGAGGGTTACGAAGATGCTTTCTATATGATGTACTGTTTTAACAGCAGCCTGTGCTGCTGAATTTTATGGCCGAAACCCGTCTGCAGTTTTATATTCAATATCAGTGATTACCAAATTATATTACAAAGATCTGACTACGATTTTATTACGAACATGAAAGAACAGATTCCACGCCGTTCGATCTTCAGTGACGTCCCTGTTCCTAATACCGTGTTATTATTATGTTAAATTATATAAAAGAAATGGAAAAAGATCAAATATAATCGGCACTATTCATTCGACATTGAACAAAAACATACAGTAGCGTCCAAAATATGATAAAAATGATATCACTAAGATCATTTAAAGGACCTTAAAAGCTACATGTTTTACATTTTTCTAAGGCACTTATGGTGTGAGGTTTCCATTATGTACCAACAAAAAACGTATAGGTTGTTTGAATAATATACAGTTAGGATGCACAGAACTAAAGCATTCTAATAGTTATTCCTAAGGCTAACAAGAATTTTTTAGGTAATGAAACCCATGTCAACTAATCGCTTCTGTTTTCACAAACAAGGCAAATGAATTAAAAATCTTTTTCCATATTATAAAACTATTAAAGAAATAATCTTTTTAAATAATCATTATTATGTTAGATAAATATTAAGGATTTAGTCGTTTACAAGATAAGAAAACCAATTCAAATTTGATAAAAATAAAAATTTATCATATTCTGCAAAAATAGCCTTTATTTTTAAGTCGGCTAATGCTCCAAACAAATGCGCGAAATTTTCGTTTTCCATTTTTTTTTACCTTAATTATTTATCTCGAAAAACGGTAAAAGATAGAAAAAAAATCCGATGACTATACGGAAAGCCCTAATGGAGACAAATCTAATGTAAAAAATGAAAAAATGACAAATAAACACTTCTCATCTCCTGCAAAATCGCATTTTTAAAACCCTTAAAATATTCTCTTTTAAAAATCGGAAAATGCTTAAAAATGAGTCATTTCATTGAATTTTTTCATAAGGATTTTTTAAGATAAATCTACTAAATCGGATAAAAACTATAACATTACATTCAATCAAGCTTGAAATCTTTCCTCCTGAAATTTTATGGTCGCCATCAACAATTGGTTGATCCATATGGTATCACTGTATCTCAACTAGTTTTCGACCTGTTACCGGTACTTCAACAATAAGTTGACCTCTTCTCGAATGTACGGAATATAGTTTAAGGACGGGTATTGCGCGTAAGACAGGAGGTGCTTTCCCTTCCGGAGCACCTGATCCAACTCTTGTATTGTCAAGGAGTTCGTGAATTCCGAGCCTTTGTTCATATTAACTTCGCTATTTTATTTAGTTTGCTTCAAATTTGACTTGTTTCTTTAAGTCTCTTACATGAATATTTTCCACTGGACCTACAAATTAATACAATGCAAAATTTACTTTTCCATAAAATTTACTTTTCCATTTATACCCATTTTGACTTGCAAAGCCCTCTATTATACTACTCAAAATTTGGTAGGGATTACAAAAATTTAAAAGTTTCATGACATTTGTAATGACGACTACTTATTACAATCTATTGATATCTTCAATGTGCCAAAAGTTAAGCATCACCTTAGTATTTTCAAACTTATTTTTCTAATAAGGCAATTTAATGAACATTTAATACATGTACATGAAATTGACCATCATTAACTTTATGAAAAATACAGGTAAGGTGACAATCGATAAATCATTGCACACTTAAATCAGGTTTCAAAAACCTGTTTCGCCCAAATCATGCTTTCAAATTTAACACAAAATTGTTTTGACTGATTACACTTACATCTTTCCTTAAATGGTTATTTGAAAAAGCTTTTTGAAATGATAAGACAAAAAGTGAGTACCGCCGAACGCTGGCAAGCGGTTGGCATGAACAGCGCCGGTCTAATTAATCGCTGAATAGCAGCCAATTTTGGATTGAACAATTCTATGATTAGCGGTCTTTTAGCACGCCATAGACACACAGGAACCGTCGAAAACCGCCCAAGATCCGGTCGACTCCGTAAAACAACCCCCTAGAGAAGACCGTTACCTTAATCGTCAAGCCAGATTACAGCCATTTTCAGCGGCAGTGCAATTGAAAGGTATGTGGCCGATTGGTGCTCGCATAAGTGTAAGAACTGTTGTTCGCAGGCTGCATCTTTTTAATTTGCGTGCTCGTAGACCAGTGAAAGAACCATAATTAACTCTTATACACCACCAGGCACGCCTAAAGTGGTCAAGACTCCATCGTCACTGGAACCTACGGAGTTGGAAGCGAATTCATTGGTACGATTCCTGTTGAAGCATGAGGACGGAATAAAGCACTAAACAGCAACAACGTTCAATGAACTACTGCATATGGTGGCGGTGGCGGAACCGTGTGGGGCTGCTTTTCAAATGACTGTAAGCTTCTGTTACAGGTTATAGACGGTATCCTGAATGGCCAAAAATACCGAGATGATATCTTGCACAGCCATGTTTTGCCTCATTTTTTAGAATCTTGCACTTGCAGACAGACCAGTGTTCCAAGATGACTACGCTCAGCCACGTAGAGCCCGGATTGTAAGGGACTTTATTGAAGCAGAGTCAATTGAAACATTTACATGGCCTTCCATGTCACCGGATATGAACTTGATCGAACATGTATGGGGCTTTATCGGTCGTAAAATCAATCAGCGACAACCAAAATGTCAAAACCTGAATGAATTACGGGTCGCTCTTATCGCCGAATGGCAGAGGTTTCCACAGTATTGGGTTCGGCGCTCGGTCAGGGTATTGAGGAGGCGTGTTGAACATTTATACCGGAACCGCAGAGGTTATACCAGATACTAACGATCTTAACGTTAAACGACAGTTTATGTACTCATTATTCATCTTAATAAAAGTTATACTTGTATCCCTTTGAAAAGAGTGTAAAAACGATCTCAAAGTGAAACTTCAATCATCTTTTGTGTTGTTGATTTCTCGCCCTTTTTTGATTTGTTCAATATGTATCCTAAATGTCCATTGTCAATTCGGATCACTGATTTAGTAAAGGATGTTGATTCATATTTAATAAAGCATAAGGTTTACCAGCAAATTAAACGTCTAAACCATTTTTTGTCTGTCCAAAAAAATAAATTTGATCAAAACCAAGGTGATACTTAACTTTTGGTAAACTGTATATTTTGATTAATTATTTTAACTGTTAATTTGCATTTTATGCTTTTTAAATTTCAATAGCTTTCAATTTTTTTTTCGAGATTTCTGTTGACTACGTTGATGATTCAACAATCAAAATTAAGATAAATAAAATTTGAAGTTCTTGGTGGTATTTCACAGAAGATTTTGTGTTAGTTTTTGTTCATCAAATTAGCAGTTTTTAAATGGAACATCACAGTCGGTTTGTTAGAATTAAATATGTTAACGAAAAAAATGTTAGCATTGAAAGGTTTGATAATTGTTGTATTCACTGATATGAATGTTGTGCATTGTCTGCATTAAGGTTCACTTTATGTGTGGTTGGAATATTGATTGATTGATTGAATGTTGCTTAACGTACGGCGGCGAATATTTTATGCATATTCAGGACGAGAACATGTTATCAAACAATAAATAGGGTGGGTTTAGGTTCAGGACTGGGGAATTTCCTAGATACATGAAACCAAATTGGGACTGCTTGGATTGAGGTGGTAAATAAAGACTAAGCAAAGGCCACCGATAACTACTCCTTACGAGCTGTTGCAAAAGTGTCTCTAACGTGCTGAAAAAAACGTCCTGGATGACCAGGTGAAATTTTTAATTTTGAGAAAAATTTAAGTATATAAAATTATTTAATTTTTAAAAAGGAAGATAGCTAAACTTTTGATTTTTGTCACACTAGATTAGGGGAGGATTGAGCAATCACAAAAATTTGTAATCCCGCCACAAACTTTATGTGCCTGTCAAATGCCACGAATCTGTAATCCAGTGGATGTTTTTTATGTTTAAGTGTTACTTATATTACATTGCTTACTTATTTAGACGATAGTTGTTATATTTGAATATCGCGACATTTATTTTGGGTCATTTTAAATGCTTGTCGTAGGGTGACAGGTGTTCATTATAGAAGGTCTTAAGGCAACCCCTAGAAGTTTGTAAATCGGA
>JAULBM010326147.1:0-13268 GCA_032357055.1 Geukensia granosissima | reverse complement strand
TCCAAGTATCAATCAATTCCATTCAAAAACATCTGAGTTATTGTCAGAAAACAAAACTTTAACCAAAACTTTAACCTTATTATGGTTGCTGCCCGCCCGAACCCGCCCAACCACCCGCCCTCCTGCCCGCCCGCTATAATTGACCAACGCCAATCAATAAGCCGAAATTTTTCGTCGAAAAATCCGGCTAAAAGTTCAAAATGCTTTATTAACAAAGTTAAAAAAGCAAAATTTATTTGTATAAGTTTGTACACTTACAAATTCAGAAATTTATGTGGGCATGATTTATTACACATATTTGCTGATGGTTATCTGAAGTTCTGTTTTAATATGATTCCAATAAATCTTTGCACTATAATCTCTAAGCAAAAGTGAAATACTCGTTTTAATTATTTACTTCATTTTGTCACTTTTGGCAATCATGAAACTTTTTTTAAAGTAAGCATTGTGCTGATGGTAAACAGCCTTTTTAAACATGTTTAAGAATTACCACTGTAACCTCAGTGGGCTAGCTACGATGTTGACTATATATGTGAATAAATGTAATATATGAAAAACCGAAACCTATTCCCTTAACCTAAAATGAGCTCCTGAAAAAATTAATAAGATTTACTGATTGTAAAATCTCCATATATTATGACTTACACACACTATTACTTCACAATGTGTTTAAAGTATAAAAATAATGATATCATCATGTTATTTGCTGAGAAGCATGTACCATCATTCAATAACATTTTTGTAAATTTTTACATATTTACAATATAAGAATTAAAATTATTCACTACAACCTTAATTTGTTGTGATTTTCAACAGGTGAGAGGTGTTTAAACAAATTTTATCTCTCGCTATGGCTCAGGATAAAACTGTTTTGAAAACAATTCAAGCTCATGTTAAAATTAGAACAAATTATGGCTGCCATGAATTATTTCTAAATTATATTGTATCTTGCACAACAGGACTATATTAGAATCATAAGGTCAATTTTTGTTTAATTTCCGAAATTCAATCTGTTACAAATGTATACCTGTTTTTACTGGTGGTTGCCATTTCACACTGTAGATCCAATTCTCATGTCCACTCAGTACTGACTCCAGACTAACTGCATTCACTACAGTTTCCTCTAAAATAATATACAAAGAAGGGAAATGAGGTGTTTAACGTCATTTGATTAGAAAGAATGAAAGATTGATTGACTGTTGATTGCTTAATGTCCAGGGCAAATATCATATGTGTTTATTAAGGCCAAGTTCAACATTTATGAAAATATTGAAAGTGGAGGTAGTGGTAGGACACAACAGGGTAACAGCATTTGACTGCCACTGGAAAACCTGAAGGAATGGTAGGAAAGAAAATATTAGCCTTATGTAGGGACTTAAGACTTCTCTTTTTTTTAATATATTCAAAATGGAGCATGGTATTCTCTATATATTACCCACTATGGTCCAAGGCCAGGTTTTCCGTATTATGACCTGTCACCCCGAACAACAGAACTCCCCCTTTCTGCCATCTGGAGATCCACTGGTTCAGCTCTGTTGGACAAGTCCTGGGAACCACTCCAGTTCCCAGTGAATACAAACATATGCGCCAAATCAACAATTATATAGGACAATAACAAGAGGTCTTATCCAAGATAATTGAATTGTTGCATCAAAATTACCTAGTATTACTCTTACCTCCATTTTTAAACTGAAATGTGTTTTCTCTCATCTTAATATCTTCATCAAATGATAGTTCCTTGACAGATTTTACAATGTTATCATCCAGGTTACGTCTAGAAAATCTCCAGATCCTGATAAAATAGTCCTGGGCAGCGCTGGCCAATAGAATATCACCAGAATCTACAAAAAATTAACATATTCAATGTGTTGATTCTTTTGTACAAAGAAACGATGATTACCATTAATAAGTTAAGGCCAAAAATAAAATATTGTTTGTTTCCCAAATCCTGACGGACTCAGCGAAAATACTAAAATAATTTTTTGCCAGACCTAAATCCCTAATTGTTTCCTCGAATTTCTGGATAGACCTGAAATAATTAATTAATAGTAAAACAAATTGAAATGATAATAATTATGTTCTTTCACTAATGAACTACCCATACCTGGCTTGGTAGGGTCAGGTTTGGGGAAACAAACAATTCTTTAATTTTGGCCTCTTTACCAGTCCATGTAAGAATCATGCAAACAGCATACTAGATAATCTTCGGTACAGTACTAGATGGGATGATAATAACACCAGCATATTCTACTTTAAAAGCCTGCAAATTATATATGAATTTTTAGAACTGGAATTAGTTTTCTCTAATTCTTTATCAATTCAAATCTAACACTTTGTTAATGTTTTGACAAACATTATGTGGTTTGAGGGTTCTAAGCATTTCCTTTGTTTATTTGCTAAACTGGTTTTGATTGTTTGTTTGATTTGGATTAAATGCCACTTTCAAAAATATTTCAGTCATATCCGAGGGGTCAGTTCTACTGTTAAAGAAAGCCGGAGTACCCTGAGAGAACCACTGATCTTGGGTAGGTACAAATGTAACTGACAAACCTTATCACGTGTGATACAAGTCAAATGCAACCTTTTTTGTGTGGTACAAAGTCAGGGGCCAACTCACACTATGTAGATGAAAGGGTACATTGATCTGTTCAGGTTAGTTTAAATCAATTACCAACTGGGCTCCAAGGCACTGGTAATTTTGCAAGAGCCAGAACTACCAAATGTAACAGGATATTTAATCGAAACCATGCAAACAAGCTTCCTAAAAGATCAACTCTATAACTCATTTGCAAAATAACCGCAATCATCTTTTTAGTAAATAAGCACAATATTGATTTTCAGACTAATGAATGTATAAATCCTTTGAAGAAATCTCACTTTCATTCGTTCAATATAGTTTATATCCATGTTGACTAATCTTATACAATATTACTGTTGGTCTATTCAGATCTGTTTTATGATTCGGATTTGTACTGCTCAACAAGCTAAAATACCTTCCATTCATTTTTAACAAATTCTAATTAAGGAAAATTTCCCAAAATATCCAGTAGTAAATATTACAATAAGAATTTCAAAATTAAAATATCCTTGAAAGCTTTACAGAATTCAATTACCCAAACTGTCATTTCAGGTCAAGTGTTTATGTTGCCCAAGTGTTTATGTTGCCCAAGTGTTTATGTTGCCCAAGTGTTTATGTTGCCCAAGTGTTTATGTTGCCAAAGTTTATCTGATTGATTAAATTTATGTTTCCTAACATTCAGGGGCAAATATTTCATGCATATTAATGAGTAATGATGGATGATCCCTGCTTTGTACTAGACCCACAAGCTGAGACAGATTTTTAATGTGCTAGCTCACAACTGCAACAGTCCACAGGATGACATGCCACTTTACCCAGACAATTTTTTCTTACTCTGGGCAAACCAGTCTTTGCTCTTACTCCTCAATGCTGTGTGCTTAGCGGAGAAGCAGCAAATACCAATTAAAATGTCTTTGGTTTGACACCGCCTAGGATCCAAGCTTAACTATATTAGCCTGCAAACAATTTTTGACATGTATAAGGATGGATTACTTTATATTGCTAGTTGTGATAACACACAATCACATAAAGCCACATAAAATACAAACCATCTATTGTGAAATCAACAGCTCTTATCCAGTCCTCATGCCCTTGCAGTGACATTGTCCGTACAAACTGTAAAGTAAGAAAAATTTTTTAAATCAATGAGTTTTCATTATAATAGTTTACAAGGATCTCAAAGACATTTTATCTAGCTGATGTCAAAAGTAGACACTTCAAGTTCAAGTTCTCTATTAAGACAAAAGACCCAAACATGGGTATGTAAATAACATATATACAAATATGTATTGTTGGAATAACTGAAGACACAGAATTTTAAATGATAATTAAGAACATTCATGATAAGTATGGAAGGCAATTAATACCCATATTGTACAAGTTTACACATTATTTTATTACTGACAATAATATTTTGCAAAATTTTGCTAATTGGAAAAGAACTCTATTGTCATCAGTATTTAATAAATCGTGTAATTTAACAGAGTTAGGATGTACTATAAATTGCCTAGGTAAAAATTTTTTCTTCATTTTTGATAAACTCACATTCAAGAAGGTAATGAAATTCATCCTCCAAAGCATTTTTATTCCACAAATCGCATAACGTTTCATCTTTGTCCACACCCCAAAATCTCCCCTTTTTTATAGGAAATTTATGACTTATACATCGTAAGTGACAAAGAGCTCTCCTCAGATCAGCAGGCACTCTAATCAAATAATTTTAAAGTCAGTTAAAGTCAGTTTGGAGTGTTTTTTAGACCATTTTAAACACTGTTGAAGATGAAGGGGATGATTTTAAGGAAATTGATCCTGATTATATAACTGAATTAAATTATAAATTGAACAGAGAATTTACTTGTGAAGAAATAGAGAAGGTTATAAAATAACTCAAAAATAATAAGGCTTGTGAAAATATTCTTATTATCAACAAATTTTTAAAGTTTTCTTCTGCGAAACTATTGGACATTTTTACTAAGATATTTTAGATTGTCTTTGAAACTGGACTGATACCTAAAGATTGGTCAAATGGTATTATATGTACTATTATAAGAATAAAGGTTACCCTGAAAATCCTGATAATTATAGAGGGATAACCTTTTTTAAGTTGTTTAGGGAAACTATTTACTTCTGTTTTGAATTCTAACAAAATTGTACTACAGTGAATTCCATTTATTTGCAAAGCCTATTTGTCAGAGAAAATTTTGCAATAAAGCGGAGTTTACGATTATCCAAACCGGAAGGAAACAGCTGATGATATTTTGTCAACAATGACATATTTACCTGGAGTTTTGTATACATAATGCCATTTAAATTTGTTTTAACAAAGTACTGGTATATTTTGTATAATAAAAATGATAATGTCTTTATTGTTTGTTGTTATTTTCAGTTGTTTTTTTACGATTTGGATGCAGAGTATGCATAAATACCTTGATGACCCATATACGTGAAGTAGTCACTAATTAATTAATTCATACAAGTTTGATTACTTTCTTTTGAAGTTTTTAATCCTCAATCAGTGCTCATATTCATTTCTTTGATCAGTAATGTTACTCAATTAATTTTTATCGATCGATTGTTAAAAATCTAAAAATAGATGAAAACGTCATTTACCTGTACACGTGGTCATTGAAAACAATATGGCGGACGATGTTTTTCTTTCATAAAAACACTTGGGATAGCAGGCTAGAGTTGTAGCAAGCATTCCTTATTAAAGTTTTAGCAAAGGATAAAACAGTTAAAACATAATTTAATATATTTTTATTTTAATAAACAACAGCGTATTTGAAAACATCTCCTGTTGCCAGGATCAGTTTATCAGGTGTCAACATCAATGTAACACAGTTACTTTAATGAGAAATTTTCAATTTTCTTAGCTAGTTTTGCTAATATCCAACACGCTGACACATTTTTGGCCAAAGTTATCTTTGCAATAAAGCAAATTTTGCAATTATCTGCTTTGCGATTAACCGACAGATTTAACGTTAACTAAATGGGAAATGGATTGGTGTATGAACTTCGTTTGCAATTAAACGAATTTTGCAATTAACCGGTTTGCGATTAAGTGGAATCGACTGTACAGTATCCAATTTGTGTGTACTTCAATCCTGATTTTTTATCTTTATCTCAAACTAAAAGTAAGGTTAACCTGCAAATTCAATACAACCCCTAGCAAAGATCTGAGCCATATTTTTATTTTAGATGTCAATTAGCTACATTTACATTGGCATTGATGTGAGGTGGATAACAATAATAATCAGTAACAAACAAAACAATATCACAGGTTAAATCATTCTCTCTTTGACATTATTATCAAAAGGCTAATCAATTTAAAAATAATTGACTTGTCTTCTTTACTGCTGTACTTACCCATCATATTCAAGTTGCAATGATACAAAATTTGTATTGAAGTATCTCTTAACCTCTCTTTTGATTTGTCGAGCATGACTTCTAACATTGGTCTTCTTTTTCCTCTGGATAGGGAAGGAGAAGGGGTCATGACCTTTAGCTGGAGGTGTAGTTGGAGGTGGAGGAGGCAGTGTAAGCTTGGGTAGAATTCTTTCTGTAAGTAACAATTATGAAAGAATAATTATAGAGTGTAGAAACCAAATTCAAAATACTTGTATTAATTGTTCCAAATTTTAACCATAATGTCCGACGTTTCGACCAAACAGGTCTTCATCAGGGAAAATGTCTTAATACTGATTACATATTGTCAGTCTTTTGATCATGTATCCCTATAGATTACCTCCAGTCTTTCGTTCATGCTCTTCATAATATTCTTTCTCTCTCCTCTGTTCCTCTGCAATGAAATGAATAAATTATAACCTAATGTTAAGATGTTTTCAGGTTGACCTAGACGAGTGAATTGGTCTCGAATGAAATCAAAATTGTCCTATATCATATGTCAAGCTTTTCTGGAGTGCGAATTTTAAGTTTAATTCAATTAAATGTTTTTTTTTCCACCTTTATATTTATTTTAAATCAAAAATGAAAATTATCCCACTGTTAATGGTTCAGGACAAACACTGCCCAAAAAGTTTTACATATTATTATCTGCCCCTGAATTTCTCTACAGGGATTTCACATTGAGGGTTGGCCATCTTTGTTTTTGGCGGGAGCCCTGAAGTTTGAAAAAATTGCGCACAATTTTTTATTTGGACCTCCGCTTGCGATACATAACAGAAGAATAACATTTTAACTTCCATTTAGGGGTGACATTATCCATATTTGCCAGTTGTTTAATCCTAGTTAAATTACCTAATTATTATGCAGCTGTGACAATGTGTACCCCAGGTCTCTGGCTAGCGTGTGCAAAGGGCCACTTCCGGAAAACAAATGGCTAATTTTATAATGTAAAATCCCCGTAGAGAATTAAAAACTCAGCACAGCTTAAAATACATCATATTTGCTTAAAGTTATTAATGCAAGTTATTTGCACTTTTTTCAATCTACAAAATAAACACTATTTTATAAGAATATGGTAGACAGTTTTTCTTTCACAACCTTTTTACCCGCTCCAACAAACTCTGACATAGAGTATAATAGCATTTCCACAATAGCTTAATAAAAATGGTCTTACAATAATACAGCCCGGTTGTAAGACTTGTCTGACATTAAATTTATCAAACAATGTTAACAGAAATTTTCTGCATTTGTTAAGATTCTTAAGCAATGAAAATATGAAAAGGCCTCAAAAAGTAATTCACTTAGTAATTGTCCCTGCTGTCATATTTGGCATCTCATTTTGATTTGTTTGGATTTGATTGCTTCTTTTGCTATGTTTTGGATCTTAGGTTTCCTATGTTTCAGTTCTAATGCTACTGATGAGAGGTTACTCCTTGAAGTATACATACGACACTTACCAAAATTCACCATTCTTCTTCAATATTGATAATTTTGTATTTTAAGATGTTTATTTAATAATTGGATATTAATGATTGAGATACTTTCCCATAAATGCTGGCAGTGTATTGATAGCAAACCCATTTTTTATGGATGACAATAGTAACAGGTTAATGTGTGTTTTATTTTCTTTTCAGGAATCTAATTTAGACCTGAAGCAATACCAGTGGTGGTCAGATTTCTCTTTCCTTGTTTCAAGGCTGAAATTATAAATATATTTTAAAAATCATAAGTTTTTTTTTGTAGAATATTCGTCTATCATAAAACAAGTTGTTCTACTTATGCTGGTTTTGGTTAAATGAGACAAATAATAAAAAGGCTAGCAGATAGCCATTATTTATTAGTTTGGAAAAAAACTGTATGATTTCACTCAACTAGATAGTCCTAATTATTTAAAAAACAAAGTTTGCAGGGTACATAGGAGTCAGTTTGTCTGTTGATCCACATCTCCTAAACATAGGAATCAGTCTGTCTGTTGATCCACATCTCCTAAACATAGGAATCAGTCTGTCTGTTGATCCACATCTCCTAAACATAGGAATCAATCTGTCTGTTGATCCACATCTCCTAAACATAGGAATCAGTCTGTATGTTGTTCCACATCTCCTAAACATAGGAATCAGTCTGTCTGTTGATCCACATCTCCTAAACATAGTAATCAGTCTGTCTGTTGATCCACATCTCCTAAACATAGGAATTAGTCTGTCTGTTTACAGTGAAAGTTTACATGAAGATAAGACACAATATGTTGTTATAGAAATAAAGAATAAAGTGTAAATGTTCATGACACTAAAATCTCATGTATACAAGTATATTCGAAGCAGCGCTTTGATTGCTGTTCTTCATCTCAAAGTCAGTGAGGCCTTTAACACGGAGTAAAAACTCGCACCTCATTGTATGTTCAAGACGGCCCCTAGCATCTCTCTGGTACATGTCGACCACACTACATCTGTGCATTGAAGTTTAAAAATACAGGGTAGGATCAACATATTACAGATATACACTGGCAAAGAAATCTAAACAAAATCTGTCATAAGTTGCCTGAAAGTAATACATACAAAAACAAACACAGGGTACATGGAACTTATCTAGCTCATTCCAGTGGCAGTTCACAATGGGGACTGCAGAACAGGGTTATTTTGATCACATTCCAGTGGCATTTCACTTTTAAAATGGGGACAGCAGAGCAGGGTTATTACAGTATGCCTTGATCATTGAGAAAAACTACTATATTTTCTGGTAAGACCATTGGTTAATATGAAAATGAAAGATCTATGTATAGTAAACATCACTCCTCCATAATAGGGGACTGATAGATACAAGGTTGGAAACTCATTCCTGGTGAAGAGCTTTGATTCACACTGATTAAATGACATAACTGGTCAAATAAGGAAATACTGTTCAATATAAAAATGGTACAAGGACAGCTATGATTTTTTTATCAACCATGCTGTTTCTTTAAGGCCTAAGGTGAAATTAGTGCAAACATGATACAGTTAATACACACTGTTAATAGATTCAGAAAGCTTACTGAACAATATTGATATTAAAATCAAATACATGTAAAAATTCATACAACTACAGTACTACACACCCAAATAAAATAAATTTGACATGAATTTCATACTAAAATTTTCCCTCTTAAGGGCCCATAAACTACCCATTTAAATGGCATGGTCACCAATCATCTAAGAGCATCCTTCAAGTATTATCTTTAACAAAATGCAGTTTGTTGCATTAAGGTAGTAAGTTTACAAAGAAGATTGATTGATTGAATGTTGTTTAACGCCACATCATCATTATTTTAGCCATATCATGGCGAGAACATAATTATATTTTATAATGAAATAAACAGTTCAGACCAACATCATATAAAACAAATCATTGTACAAGTAAGAAAACAAATGTCTATTTTTACCCATTTGTGATGCCCCTTAAAAAAGTTTCATATCAACTTACAAGGTACTGGAAGTGTGGTGAAAAGCAACATCCACTAACAATGGGCAAAAATGTACCCTAAATAGAAAACTAAATTCTTGCCTATAAACCAACAATCCTGCCCTATTGACCCTTAAGGTCAAAATTCATACTTGGTTTATTAAGAGCCCCTCTAAACAAGGAAAAATTGTAAATCGGAACAAACACTAGTGTAACTAATGAATGTATATTTACTTGGATAATTAAGGAAGAAAATGTTATAATGCATGAGATAAATACATGAAGTTAATGGACAGACGGACGCCAAGTTGTGACAAAAGTTCACATTGCCTTTGGCCAGGTGAGCTAAAAAGCATCAATATATTGATAAAAGTGATCTCTGCATCCTGCCCTTCATATATCTAGCCAGAAGTTCATACTCATCTTTTATGTCCCTTAATATATTGGATGTCATATCTTTGATTTATTATTGGCTATTAAGAGCTCATCACAAACCAGCATTTTACTGACCTCTAGGTTGTGTAGGTATGGTCTGATTACTTTGCCGTTTATCTCAATATCTCTTCTTCAAGCTCACTGTGCCAGATATTCTCCTATGACTCATCTAGTTAAAAACCAAATCATTTAAACATGTGTTGGTTGTCCTGGTTGATCCACTTTTTAATTAATCAATTAATTTAAACAAAGGTGGACACTAAAATGTCTCCCTTTATAAGCAGCTTTGACTCTATTAATATTTTGACACAACCAAAGTCTTGTTTAATAAAGGATATGAAACCAACAGTACATTCACGGACCTGTACCGGTGATGTGATCTGTAAATATTATAGAGGCGTCTACCATCCCTCACAGTCTGTGATTGTAGTCCGAGAACGTTACTTCCCATACAAAACTAACCCTGATATTGGAAAAAAAGAATAGGAAGATACCACGGGGGGAGACATAGTACACAACACTACACTGAAAACTAAAGCTATAGTAAGACGAACAATACACCATACAGAATCTAGGGTGAGTTCAGGTGCTCCTAAAGGTTAATTAACCCCTGTTCCACCAGTGGTAACCCTCGTGTTACTCCGACGACAACGCCGGTGTATAGTCATAATCAATGTTGGTCACAACTGGTATAAGAACAGATTTGTTGACACTACAGTGGGAAGATATCCATTGTCATTGTGAAATGGATATCTCATACTGTTCAACCAAATCATGAAGGCGACCGATAATTTCCGTTTTGATGACTATTTACTCTTTAGCTCACCTGGCCCAAAGGGCCATGTGAGCTTTTGTCATAACTTTGCGTCCGTCGTCGTCTGTTAACTTTTCACATGTTCATCTTCTTCTCTGAGACCACTGAACAGATTTCAACCAAACTTGGCATAAATGTTAGGCAGGTGGTCTTTTACCAGATTATTGAAGTTGGTGCCGATCGGAAATTCAACATGGCCGTCAGGGCAAATTATGTGTTCTGATTGGTCCCAATTTCAAACATCTTCTTGTCAGAAACTACAAAGTGGATTGAATTGTTACTTTGCAGAAATGATTGTTAGATGGATCTGTTCTTAACTTGTGAATCGTTTGCCGATCTGAAATTCAAAATGGCCACCATGACGAAATTTGTTTACCATTGGACCCTATGGGAATTTAACATTTTCATTTTTTTTTCTGAAACCACTGAACAGATTTCAACCCAACTTGGCAGAAATGTTAAGCATCAAGCAGACAATTATCAAGCAATGTGTTAATTCTTTGTTCACATTAACTCTTAAGCCAGGTGAGCGATCACAAGCTCCTGGGAACCTCTGGTTACCACAAAGATTACTTTGCTCAAATATTCTGATAGTGCAAGCATTGCATGTAAATTGTACAGTGTATTGTTAAATGCAGCAAATTGTTCTGTTCATGAATACCAAAAGTAATGGTATCCAAAGAATTATAACAAAGACACAGTGATTAACAAAAAAAGGACGGAGATACATGTAGGCTTGTGCTGGAAATAGGTTGTCTGAGTATAATTTGAATAGCCTATTTACCAACTAAACAGGATTCTCAAATTTGACTCTTAGGTTTACATGACAAAATTAAAGGAAGCAACTCTGACCAGAGGAAATCAGCAATTTCCAATGCAAAAACTATTTTCTCTTGTCAGTTCTGTATGGTTTAAGCCTTCATCTTTGGTGAAATGATTTGAAATATATGACCTTTCATGTGTCCATTTGTTTTGTTTAACTTTTAACTAGATATCAAATGCCAGTGTTCCAAATTATAAGGGTTTGATACCCAAATCTGACAACTTTTCCGATGTCACTTGGTCTCATTTTTTGTTGAATTACTTGTCAATGAGTGAAATTTTTAAAGAACAGAAACATAGCTGGTTATAGGCAAATCAACAATTACTGAGGGATTTTGCAGTCACTGCCAAAATATGATTCTAAATTCTAAATTGTCCTTTGTAAAAGTTATTAAGAGAAAAATTCACCGTTTTTGAAAATTTAAGAATGTAGAATCAAACAATTATTAATTTATTGAATCCAGACAGATGTTCAACCACTAACATACTAAAAACATTTTTATTGTAAAATGTAAAGCAAGCTTTTGAAATAAGGTAAACCAGCTCTTTATGTCACCTGAATAAAATTGGTCTAATATAAACATTTTCAAATGCATTTTATATATTTTTTGTACAACATGTAGTCCAGTCAAAATAGACCTTAACCTTGAACTAATTGCAACACTAGAAATTTTAGCCTATATCTATAGTATATACAAATAAAACACAGGAAAAAGTCCCCAAATATCTAACTTGGAGAACAGCTTGAAATCAGAATTTCAATTTTCCCATGTATTTTCAACCTAATAGTGGAGAGAACTCTTACAAAAGCATACCAATTTTGTCATTTTTGGGGGTCAATTTTCTCTTATTTTGTGTTAAATATGGTACTTTGATGGAGTCAAAAGTTCTTATTTGACTCTTTGACTCACTCTGATCATAATAACCTGTAGATTTGCAGAATATTGCAAGCATTTGTATTTTATTGGTAAGTTATTGATTTTAGAAAATGCTCATTTTTAAGCATGTGGTACTTCAAAAAATTAATTTGAAAAATTTATCATTTTTATATGTGCAATTAGTTTAGCAACATTTTCTTCATTAATAGTTAAAATAATTTTAACCACCAAAAAATAAAGACAGTCTTAATTATTTTCATTAAAATTGAATTAATTTAAAGTGATATTAGGGCAAAATGGATAAATATCTTTAATAACTACTAAGTGCAGGCTGTATCTTGAAAAAAAATATCAAAACTTTGCTATGATTGTTGAAACTATACTAATAAACACAAAAACAACAACTTTGCCCACAGTTTTTTCAACAGAAAAACTGTAATTAAGATTTTATTATAAACTTTAATGATTTTTCAACAGTTTTACAGAGTTATTTCCCTTTTTAATGCAAAGTTCAATAGAAAATTTCTTTTGGCTCTAGCTTGATTTACCTGGGTCATTTTAATGGGGATTTATTCTGGTGAATCTTAAAACTATTCTGTTAACAAATAATGGGTATATGTGGTCTGTTGCAAATAGTTTGAGGTTAAGGTCTTATTTTTGCTAGATTGACTGGACTAACGATTCATTTCCATATCTCATATGTCATAAATAAATTGACCTTTTCATTGGTCATAAATTTGAGACACCTAAAAATAGTGCATAAATGCATCACAAATTTATTTTAATTTGATAATATCGAATTCAGTAATATAAAAATAGGAGATGTGGCATGATTGTCCATGAGACAGCCTCCCACCAAGTGACAGTAGAATTTTAACTTCTACAGGTCCCATTATGGCCT